>CAUYPO010040735.1:0-11439 GCA_963574435.1 Cheirogaleus major
ACTCGGGAGGCTGAGGCAGGAGGATTGCTCGAGCCCAGGAGTTTGAGGTTGCTGTGAGCTAGGCTGACGCCACGGCACTCACTCTAGCCCGGGCAACAGAGTGAGACTCTGTCTCAAAAAAAAAAAAAAAAAAAAAAGAAATCACATTCTAGGGTAAATTTTTAAAATATTACTATTGTCACACCTTTAAGCAGTAGTGCTATACAATTCTTTAAGTTATAATGCCACACTGTCAGATATGCTATTATTATTAATATAACATTGATATTATAATATTTCCATGTTGGTTAGGGTAGGAACAGTTTATTATAATTATAGGAACTGATTGACATTTCTCAAGTTTAAAATACAGTCAATCGTATTTGCTTGACACATTTGCAAGGCCACTTTATCGGACAGAGATAATAATAAGATTTGAGGCTATGTGGCCTGTAAAGACTTACAAATCATATTAAGTATCATGATCCAGAGTGTTTTCATTCCAGAAGTAGTCCATATGATCATAGAGCCATCAAATTCTAAACCATATGTGAATACTAAGAGTAACTAGTGACCAGAGGGGACTCTCCCATGGACACTACAAACTGGTTGGTGGTGAGGCTGAATGGCATAGAGCAGGAGAAGAAGGGGAATGGGAAGAAGATATGATCAGGAGAATCACGTGAATGACAGCAATTACAAGCAATATGAGGCCGTTGTATTGATACTAAAAATTTGAATAGAAGACAGAATATAGAGATAAAATGTCTGCTGCATGTGGTAAAAATCCTGTTTAAAAATTTTTGGAATAAAAATAAAGATATTCTACAAGGCTGCTAGACAGATGCCTTTATAAGTTCTTATATAAGGAAGCATGAAAATGGGATGAAGCAGGTTGATCGATCCTGTTCCATTGGTTGTTCAGAGACAGCACATAAAAAAATGCCACCCATATTCTACCTTCTCCATATACACAATGGCTTGCTTGAGTATTGTTTTATCTAATAACTTCTCAACAAAATCTTAGGAGTCATTTAACATATTTTTAAATTGCAGACAATTTGGTCACTGGGAGTGACCATATTCTTCCTCCTCCCAGCTACATATGTACTGCCAGAGTTCTGGAAGTTCCAGCTATCTATGATATCCAGAAATATCCTCTCAGATAAATAAGCCAGGCTGGTATGATACATGGGATTTGGATCTTGCACCAGGAACTACAGAACTCTATAATAGCTGAAGAGTTTACCCAGATCCTTTAATTAACTTTGAAATAATGTGACCCCACAATGTTATTATATATATATATATATATATATATATATATATATATTAATTTGAGAATATTATGGGGATACAAATGTTTTGGTTACATCAATTGTTTCTGTATTGCTTGAGTGCAAGTTATAAGTGACCCCTTTACACAGATAGTCATACCTTTTAGGTATGATTTCACCCATCCCCTTCTTGCCCTCCCAACTGCTTGATTTCTGCTGTGTTTCACTTCCATCTATGCACAGGAGTGCTGATCGGTTAGTTCCAATTTAATAGTGAGTACATGGAGTGTTTGTTTATCCATTCTTGTAATACTTCACTTAGGAGAATGGTCTGCAGTTCCATCCAGATTGTTGCAAAAGGTATTAATTCATTTTTATAGCTTAATAGTACTCCATGGCATACATATACCACATTTATTAATCTACCCATGAATTAATGGGCCCTTGGGTTGATTCAACATTTTTGTGATTGTGAACTGGGCTACAATAAACATTCTAGTGCAAGTTTCTTTTTTATTAAATTATATATTTTTTTTCCTTTGGGTTCATACTCAGTAGTGGGATTGCTAGATCAAATGGTAGTTCTACTTTTACTTCTTTGAGGAATCTCCATACTCTTTTCTGTAAAGGTTGTAGTAGTTTGCAGTCACACCAAGAATGTAAGTGTTCCTTCCTCTCCACATCCATGCCAGCGTTGATTTTTTGGGAACTTTTTGATGAAAACCATTCTCATTGGGTTTAGGTGATATCTCTTTATGGTTTTGTTTTGCATTTCCATGATTATTAGTGATACTGAGTATTTTCTCACATGTTTGTTGGCCATTCGTCTATCTTCTTTTAAAAAGTTACCATTCATGTTTTTTGCCCACTTTCTAATGAGTTGTTTGATTTTTTTTATGCTGATTTGTTTGATTTCTTTGTAGATTCTGGTTATTAGCCCTTTATCAGATGTATGTATAGCATGTGGATATTTTCTTCCATTCTGTTGGTTGTCTGTTCGCTCTGTTAATGGTTTCCTTAGCTGTGCAGGAGATTTTTAAATTTATTTAATCAAGTCCCATTTATTACTCTGTTGTTGTTGTTGCTGTGCTTGCTTTTGGGGACTTCTTCATAAATTCTTTCCCTAGGCTGGCATCTGGAAGAGTTTTTTCCAATATTTTTTTTAAGGATTCTTATGGTTTCATGTCTTAGATTTAAGTCTGTTATACTTATCTTGGATTAAATTTTGTGAGTGGTGGGAGATTAGAATCCTGTTTCTGTGTTCCACATGTGGTTGTCCAGTTTTTCCTAAGACATTTATTGAATACGGATTATTTCCCCCAGTGTATAATGCTGCATGCTTTGTCAAAGATCAGCTGGCAATATGTGGATGGTTTTATATCTGGGTTCTCTGTTCTGTTCCGTAGGTCTAAGTTTCTATTTTTGTACCAGAACCATGCTGTTTTGGTTCCTAAAGACTTGTAGTATAGCTTAAAGTCTGGTATAGTGGTGCCTCCAGATTTACAACTTCTGCTTAAAGTTGTCTTGGCTATTTGGGGTGCTTTCAGGTTCCAAATGAAGTGTAGATTATTTTTTCTAGATCTTCAACAATGGTATTACCATTTTGATGGGAACTGCATTGAATCTGTAAATCCCTTTGGGTAGTATGGACATTATAACAATGATGATTTTGCCAATACATGAGCCTGACATGATTTTCTATTTGTTTACATAATCTGAAGTTTCCTTCCTCAGTGATTTATAGTTCTCTTTGTAGAGATCTTTCACCTCTTTGGTTAAATATATTGCTAGGTATTTTATTTTCTTTGTTGCTTTTGTGAAAGGTATTGAGTATTTGATTTTATTCTCAGCTCGACTGTTGTTAGTGTATAGAAATGCTACAGAATTGTGTCTATAGATTTTGTCAACTGAGATTTTTCCGAATTTGTCAATTCCGGGAGTCTCTTCATTGAATTTTTAGGGTTTTCTAGATACACGATCATATCAGGAAAGAGCAATAGCTTCACCTTCTCTTTCCTGACTTGGATGTCCTTAATTTCCTTCTCTTGCATGATTTCTCTGGCTAGGACTTCCAGCACTATGTTGAATATAAGTGGTGATGGTGGGCATCCTTGTCTTGTTCAAGTTTTAAGGAGCAATGCTTTCAATTTGTGCCCATTCAGTATGATGTTAACTTTGGATTTTTCATATATGGCTTTTATAATTTTGAGATATAATCCATCTATGTTGATTTGTTAAGAGTTTTTCTCCTAAAAGTGTATCTAATTTAGTGGAATATTTTTTCTACATTTATTGAGATGATCATATGATCATTGATTTTTCTTTTGTTTATGTTGTGAATCGCATTTATGTAATTATATATGTTGTACCATTCTTGCATCCCCTGGATGAAGCCATCTTGGTCATTGAGGATTAGTTTTTGGATGTGCTGCTGAATTTGGTTTGCTGGAATTTTATTGAGAATTTTTGCATCTATATGCATAAGTGATATTAGTCTATAGTTTACTGTTTTTTGTTATATGTTGTATCTTCCCTGACTTTGATATCAATTTGATACTGGCTTCATAGAATGATTTGGGAAGGATTTCTTCCTTCTCAATGTTATGAAATAATTTCTGCACTATAGGTGCTAATTCTCTGTCAGTCTGATAAAATTTGGCTGTGAAACCATCTGATCTAGGGCTTTTTTATTGAAAGAATTTTTATCGCTGATTCAATTTTGTTGCAATTTATTGGTCTGCTCAGAAGTTCTAATTCTTTGTGACTGAGCCTGGGGAAATTGTGTGTTTCCAGAAATTTTTCATATCATCAATATTTTTTAGTTTATGTGCCTAAAGTTATTTTTAGTATTCACAGATGATATTTTGTATTTCTGTGGTATCAGTTGTAATATGTCCTTTTTCTTTTCAGATTGAGCTTTTTTTGGTTCATTTTTCTATTTCTGGTTAATCTAGTGATAAGTCTATCAATTTTGTTTATTGCTTTAACTTTTTGTTTCATTAACATTCTGATATTTTTGTTTCTTTGTTTCTGATTTCACTTAGTTCTGCTCTGGCATAAGTTATTTCTTTTTTTCTGCCGTGTTTGTGTTTGCTTTGTTCTTCTATTTCTAGTTCTTTGAGATGATTCAATAGATTCTTGATTTGTGATCTTTCTGATGTATGCATTTAAGGCTATGTATTTTTTCCTTAGGACTGCTTTTGCTAAATCCCATAGATTTTTGTAACTTGTGTCCCCTTTGTCATTTAGTTTAAGGATCATTTTATTTCTGTCTTGATTTCTTCCTTGACCTCATAATCATTCAGCGTAAGGTTGTTTAATTGGTATGATTTTATGTAGAATTGAGTGAAATTGTTGGAGTTCATTTTTAGTTTTATTCCACTGTGGTCTGAGAAGATACATGGAATTATTTCTATTTTTGTTTGAATTTTTTTTTTTTTGCTATATGTGATTCTTTTTTTATTTATTTTATTTTTTTTCCTTTTATTTCATCATATAATGGGGGTAAAATATTGTTAGGGTTACATACATTGCCCCCACCACACCTTCCCCCCAACATGCCAGAACTTCAAGCGAGTCAAAACCCCAGGTGGCGCGCACGGCTCACATTATGTAACTCTACACTTCCTCCCCCCTCCCACCTGCCCTCCATCCAACAAAAGATTTTTTTTTACATTTTGGATACATTGTATAACTTTGCCTCTCCTTAAGAAGGGTTAGAGGTATGCCCTTCCCCCCACAATGCTCTCCACATCCCTATGATGTGGGTCTTGCTCCGGCCCGAAACCCTGGTGAACACTACCACCATTTGAGCACCATAGTTTTAATCAGTTAGTACCAATTTGATGGCGAGTAGATGTGGATCCCATTTTTGGAGCCCACATATCTTGTGTTGCCTCACTTTGTATAATGGGCTTAAGCTTAATCCGGGATAGCATAAACGGTGTTAGCTCACTGTCATTTCTTAGAATTGAGTAATTTGTTGAGATATGTTTTGTGGCCTAAGATGTGATCAATCTTAGATAATGTTCCATGTTCTAATGAAAAGAATATATATTCAGTAGTCTGGGGGTAGACTGTTCTGTAAATGTCTGTTAGAGTGATTTGCTCTAGAGTCCCATTTATATTCAGTGTTCCTCTGTTTATTTTCTGCTTAGAGGATCTTACCAGTTCTGCCTGTGTGGTTTTGAAATCCCTTACTATGAAGATGCCCCAGTTTATCACTTTGTTTAGCTCTAGTAGTGTTTACTTTATGAATCTGTGTACACATCTGTTTGGTACATAAACATTTAGGATTTTTTATGTCTTCTTGTTGAATTGTTTCCTTTACTATAATGTAATGACCATCTTTGTCTTTTTTTTTCCTATTGTTGATTTGAAGTCTATGTTATATGATATGAGGATGGCTATACCAGCTTTCTTTTGATTTCCATTTGGATGGAATATTTTATCCATCCCTTCACCTTGAGTCTGAATGAGTCCTTGTGTGTTACGTGTGTTTCCTGGAAATAGCTGGTATTTTTTTAATCCATTTTTCCACCCATGTTTTTGAGTGGGATATTCAAGCTATTAATATCTATTGAAGGAATTGATAGTGCTATGCATTTCTGTTCATCCTGTTGAGTAGAACCTAATTGCTTTGCTTTACCTTTTGAACCATTATTTTATATGAGCTCTGAGCTTTAGCTTTTGGGTGAGTTTACACTGATCATTGTCTATTGTGATGATTGATGTATGATGTAGTTCTGATTACTTCCTGCTGGGCAGGTCTGGTCTTGGCACATTCCTTTAGTGTTTGCATGTCTGAAAATGTTTTATTTCTCCCTCGTGTAAGAAAATTTGTTTATCAGGATACAAAATTCTATGCTGTCCATTATTCTGTTTAAGAATACTGAAGATATGGCCTCAATCCCTTCTGGCTTGTGTGGTCTCAATTGAAAAGTCTGCAGTTAGCCTGATGAGTTTTCCTTTGTACATTACCTGATATTTTTGCCTTAGAGCTCACAGGAGTTCTTTATTCATGTTGATTTGGGCCAGTCTGATGACTGTATGTCATAGTGATTGCCTCCTTGCAATGAATTGCCCACATGTTAATTGAGCTTCTTGTACCTGAATATCTAAATTTCTAGCAAGACCATGGAAATTTTCTACAATTATTTCTCCATATATTCCTAAATTATTACCTCCATATATTCTAACCCTTGTGTGTTTTATTCTTCACAACAGGTAAACTACAAAGAGAAACCTATCAGACCAACTGCAGGCTTCTCAACTGAAAACTTACAAGCCAGAAGGGACTGGAGACCCATCATCAATCTTCTACAAGAAAATAATGGCCAATCTATAATTCTTGGCAAAACTAAGTTTAATCTATGAGGGAACAATGAATACTTTCACAGCGAAGCAATCACTGATGGAATTTGTGAAGACCATACCTGACCGGAAGGAAGTACTCAGACCTGCATTACACACTGAACAGTGCAATAAACACCCAAGTAAAATAACTCAAGAGTTAAAGTCAAGAACCTGTATTCCACAATGGCTCAAGAAGTAAAACAAAATACTAAGAATTGATCCAACAATATGAACAGAAATCTACCCCAAATATCAATTCTCTCAGTAAATGTGAATGGCTTGAATTGTCCACTGAAGAGACATAGACTGGCTGAGTGGATAAAACAATCACAAGCCTAGTATCTGCTGTCTCCAGGAAAAGCATCTAACCCAAAAACATGATTTCAGACTCAAGGTCAAGGGTTGAAAAACAAACTTCTGGGCAAATGTGTGCCAAAAGAAAGTGGAGGTAGCTATTCTTATTTCAGATTACATAAACTTTAAAATACCAAATGTAAAGAAAGACAAAGATGATCACTATATAATGGTGGAAGGAAGAATCCAACAAGAAGGCTTAACAATTCTTGATATTTATGCATCCAACACAATATCACTCTGATACATAAACCAAATCCTGTTTGATCTAAATAACATGATAAACAATAATGCCATGATAGCTGAGGATTTCAACACCAAACTGAATGAACTGGAGAGATTCTGCAAGCAGAAATAAGCAAAGAAACAATGGACATAAACACAGCTCTAGAACAAATGGGTCTAGCAGACATCTACAGAACAGTCCACACAAATAAAGCTGAATATACTTTCTTCTCATCAGCTCATGGAATTTTATCTAAAATTGATCACATCCTATGTCACAAATCACATCTCAACAAATTAAAAAATATAGAAATTGTACCAAGTAACTTCTAAGACCACAGTTGTATAAAATTAGAGATTATTTACAAAAGAAACACATTTATGATAAAAACTCTTAACAAAATAGGCATAGACGGGACATACCTTAAAATTATTAAGGCCATATATGATAAATCCACAGCCAATATCATACTGAATGGTGAAAATTGAAAGCATTCTTGCTTACAACTAGGACCAGACAAAATTGCCCACTGTCTCCACTTCTATTCAACATAGAGCTGAAAGTCTTTTCCAGAGCAATCAGAAAAGAGAAGAGTGTCTAAATGAGGGAAGAAGAGGTCAAACTATCACTCTTAGCAGATGATATGCTATTATACCTAGAAAATCCCAAGGATCCAACCAAGAGACTCCTGGAATTGATAAATAAATTCGGTAAGGTCTCAAGACACAAAATTAATGCATACAAATTAGAGACATTCATAAACACCAATAACATTCAAGCTGAAAATAAAAGCAAAGGCACAACACCTTTCACAATAGCATTAAAGAAAATTAAACATTTAAGAATATATGCAACGAAGGTGATGAGAGACCTATATTGGAACAACTCTGAAACACTGAGAAAAGAAATTGTAGAAGACATAAACATACGGAAAATCCTACCATACTCATGGATTGGCATAATCAATACTGTTAAAATGTCTATACTACCTAGAGTGATCTGCAGAATCCCTATCAAAATGCCATAATCATTCTTCACAGATCTAGAAAAAATAATTCTACACTTTGTATGCAACCATACAAGACCTCATATAGACAAAGCAATCTTAAGATAAAAGAACAAATTGGGAGGCATCTGTCTCCCAGACCTCAAGCTTTACTACACGTCTATAGTAACTAAAACACCATAGTACTGGCACGAGAACAGAGATATGGACATTTGGAACAGGAATGAGAACCCAGATATGAAACCAGCTTCATATTGTCCTCTAATCTTTGACAAAGAAGACAAAAGTATACATTGGGGAAAAAAATCTCTATTCAATAAGTGTTATTGGGAAAACTGGATAACCATATGCAGAAGATTGAAAGAGGATCTCCACCTCTCACCTCTCACAAAAATCAACATGTGATTGATAACAGAATTAACCTAAGGCATGAAACCTTAAAAATTCTAGAAGAAAATGTTGGGGAAACTCTTATAGACATCAGCCTAGGCAAAGAATTTATGAATAAGGCCCCCAAAGCAATTACAGCAGAAACAAAAATAAAGAAATGGGACTTGATGAAATTAAAAGGATTCTGCACATCCAAGGAAACTATCATTATAGTGAATGGACAACCTACAGAATGGGAGTAAATATTTTCATGCTAAACATCTGACAAAGGGCTGGTAACAAGAATCTATATAGAACATACGAAAATTAACAAGAAAAAAATCAACCAACCCCATCAATAAATGGGCAAAGACTTGAACAGAAACTTTTCAAAAGAAGACATAATAATGGCCTGCAAACATAGAAAAAAGTGCTCGACATCTCTAATCATTGGGGAAATGCAAACCAAAACCAAAATGAGATATAACCTAACTCCTGTGAGAATGGCCTTTCTCAAAAACTCCCAAAACAATAAAAGCTGTTGTGAATGTGGAGAGATAGGAACACTCTAACACTACTGGTGTGACTGCAAATTAGTACAACTTCTGTTGAAATTAATTTGGAGATATCTCCAAGAGCTAAAAATAGAAATACCATGTGATCTGACAATCCCAACACTAGGGATCTACCCAAAGGATAAAAAACATTTTATAATAAAGACATCTACACTCGAATGTTTATAGCAACATGATTCACAATTGCAAAGATGTGGAAACAACCCAAGTGACCATCAATACATCAGTTGATTAATAAAATGTGGTATACGTATACCATGGAATACTACTCAACTACAAAAAACAATGGTGAACTATCACCTCTTATATTATCCTGGATAGAGCTTTAGCCCATCCTTTAAAGTGAAGTATCTAAAGGTTGGAAAAACATGCAGCACATGTACTCACCACCAAATTGGTACTAAGTTATCAACACTACATTGCTCTCATGGTAGTAATATTCATTGGATGCTGGTCAGGTGGTAGGGGGATGTGGTAAACTCTCAACTAATGGATTCAGGCCACACTATATGCAGGAAGGACATGCTTTCAGTCCTGGCTTCGGAAAGGCAAAGGCATTATATGTAACGAAAATATTTGTACCCCCATAATATACTGAAATTAAAAAAAAAGAATGAAAGAGAATATTTGCAAATCATAAAAAAATTCAAAATACATCAGAAAACCTGAACAACAGACAAGGCCAAGCATAATAAAGAATTTCAGAGCTTGAAGACAAGGATTTTGAAGTAAACAATTCAGTAAAAAATGTAGAAAAATATTAATAACAAAGCAGAATGGACAATCACTGTGAGAAATATGGGATTTTTCACAGCAAACTAATAAAGAACTATAGTTATCCCTGAGGGAGAAGAAGTAAAAAAATAAGCATGTAAAGCTTATTTGAGACAATAGTAGAGGAAAACTTCACTGGTAAGCTAGAGGTTTAGATATTCATATACAAGTTGGTTATTGAACAACTGGAAGGTTTATAGCAAATGGGGTGTCACCAAGACATATAGGCATCAGCTTGGCCAAAATCAAAGTGAAGGAGAAAATTCTCTGAAACAAAAGCTACAAGTTACTTGCAAAGAAAAACACATCAGATTAACAATAGACCTCTGAGCAAAGACTTTTTAAGCTAGAAAGGATTGGTTCCCAATTTTAGTCCTCTTAAACTGAATAAATTCCAGTGAAAAATTTCATATCCTACAAAACTTTTTCATAAATGAAAGAGAAATAAAGTATTTTCCAGGCAAGCAAACACTGAGGGCATTGGTCACCACTAGAAGCTCTCTACAAGAAATGCTTAAAAGTGTTCTGTACTTGGAAAAGATTAATTAATACCCACCAACATAAAAACATCCAAAAGATAAAGTTCACAGCTCTTATAAAACAATAACACATGCATGAAAACAAAGCAACTGGTCATGATTCAACATGATGAACCAACAGTATCTCACATATCAATACTAACATTGAATGTAAACAGTCTTAATGCTCCTTTTAAAGATAAAGAGAGAAAAAGAAAATAACCCTATCAAAAAGTGGGCAAAGGACATGAACAGAAACTTTTCAAAAGAAGACAGAATAATGAAAAACAAACAGAAGAAAAAATGCTCACCTTCTCTAATCATCAGGGAAATGCAAATCTAAACCACAATGAGATATCATTTATCTCCTGTGAGAATGGCCCTTATCAAAAAGTCCCAAAACAAAAAATGTTGTCATGGATGCAGAGAGATAGCAACACTCCTACCCTGCTGGTGGGACTGCAAACTAGTTCAACCTCTGTGGAAAGCAACATGGAGATACCCTAAGCAAAACAAGTAGATCTACCATTTGATCCAGTAATCCCATTACTGGGCATCCACCCAAAAGTACAAAAAACACTCTATAAAAACGACCCTTGCACTCGAATGTTTGTAGCAGCACAATTCACAATTGCAAAGTTGTGGAAACAACGCAGGTGCCCATCAATACATGAGTGGATTAATAAAAGGGGTATATGTATACCGTGGAGTTCTATTCAGCTATAAGAACAATCATGATATAGCACCTCTTGTATTATCCTGAGTAGAACTGGAACCGATTCTACTAAGTGAAATATCCCAAGAATGGAAAAATAATCACCATATGTACTCACCAGAAAATTGGTGTTAACTGATCAACATCTAAGCGGACATATAGGGATAACATTGATCGGGGGTTGGGCAGATGAGAGGGGGGAGGAGGGGATGTGTATATACATACATAATGAGTGTGATGCACACCATCTGGGGGATGGACACGCTTGAAGCTCTGACTCTGGCTGGGGGG
>CAUYPO010040737.1:0-11893 GCA_963574435.1 Cheirogaleus major
GGTGGCACATGCCTGTAGTCCCAGCTACTCGGGAGGCTGAGGCAGGAGGATCGCTTGAGCCCAGGAGTTTGAGGTTGCTGTGAGCTAGGCTGACGCCACGGCACTCTAGCCTGGGCAACAAAGTGAGACTCTGTCTCAAAAAAAAAACAAAAAAAAAAACCTTAATACTCAGAAATACAAGATAACAATCTTAATACTCAGAAACACAAAATAACATTAAAGTTACAGAAATAGAAATGCTTCTGAAATATAACAGTACTTAATATCTAGACACTCCAGTAGATATTTCCTGAGTGACTGACACGTAACTAAAAGCATGTAGTTCATTACATTCTTTCCTACAAAGGCTCTGCTTCATTTCCTGGGGAGTCTGTACTGTACAGAGGTATAAAAGGCAGTTGGGGCTGGGTGTGGTGGCTCATGCCTAAAATCTCAACACTTTGGGAAGCCATGACAGGAGGATCGCTTGAGGCCAGGAGTTTGAAACCAGCCTGAGCAACATAGTGCCAGCCCATCTCTACAAAAAAAATAGAAAAATTAGCAGGGTGGCCCATGCCTGTAGGACAGCTACTCAGGAGGCTGAGGTAGGAGGATTGGTTGAGCCCAGGGGTTTCAGGTTGCACTGAGCTATGATCAAGCCACTGCACTCTACCCTGGGCAACAGAGTGAGACCCTGTCTATAAAATTAAATCAAATTTAAATTAAAAAAAATTTTTTAAAAGTCAGTTGGTGGCACATCAGGTTGCACACAACCATACTTTATAAAGCATGAGAATAAAAAAAGCTGAGATAAATGAAAACATAAATGATGCTAAGATGAAGCTGGAACAGGGAAGGAAAGATCCTCCCTTATAGATTTGAGAGGGAATATGGTCCTACAACATTTTGATTTAGGACTTCTAGCCTTCAGAACTGTGAGACGTAAATATCTGTTGCTCTAAGCCACTGAGTTTGTGGTACTTTGTCATGGCAGCCCTAGTAACTATTAATAATACATTAATATAATGGGAATGGGTCCCAAATGTAAACTCAAAGATAGGTTCTGAAATGAGGAAATATAAGAACTCAGTGGGTTCCAGGCCAACTATCCTGATCTGTAAAATGAGGAAGCTGGGGTCATTAGTGAAGTGGCATGGCCACAGAATGCAGGCCCTCTGACTCCATAAGCATTCTATCCAACCCTACTGAGATCATCAAAGACAACAACCAGACCATTTCAGAGAAAGGTCTTCAGCTGCATTCTCTAATCTGACTTTTTATCCCAGGAGTATGCCTAACAGAATCCTATTTGGACTTCCCGTGAGCCTTATAAACGTCAGCATCCAAGCTCCATTCATTTGAATGGGAACTAAAAGGGGGATTCAATAAGTGGGAAGCACTAACCCATCCTTGTGCTTCTGAATAACAGTTAGCTCTGGTAAGGCTCAAACAAGTCTTATCTCAGTTCCTTGATACTAGTTATAAATCTATGGTTGGGGAGGGCTGTCGGGGACCAGTCGGTAGCTTTTTTTTTTACAAAAATCATTATCATTGGTGCTAACATCCTACTTCACATAACACACAATGTCTCTGAAGATCAATGGTCAAAAGCAAAATAAATTACACTCAATAGAAAACTGGCTTTTAGAAGAGTTTTAAGTTCAGGTAATGGCTGGGCATGGTGGCTCACGCCTGTAATCCCAGCACTCTGGAAGGCCGAGGTGGGTGGATCGCTCAAGGTCAGGAGTTCAAAACCAGCCTGAGCAAGAGCGAGACCTCATCTCTACTAAAAATAGAAAGAAATTAATTGGCCAACTAAAATATATATATATAAAAAATTAGCCAGGCATGGTGGCTCGTGCCTGTAGTCCCAACCACTCGGGAGGCTGAGGCAGGAGGATCGCTTGAGCCCAGGAGTTTGAGGTTGCTGTGAGTGTGGCTGACGCCACGGCACTCTAGCCCAGGCAACAGAGTGAGACTCTGTCTCAAAAAAAAAAAAAAAAAAAAGACTCACCCCCTTCTTTGGATTACACATCTAGGTCCCTTCAGGACAAATTATAAACAAAGTCAGGAGCATAATACGGCTTGAACACAGTTCATGTGCTGTCTCCAATTTAGAAACAGTGATTTTTTTTTTTTTTTTTTTTGAGACAGAGTCTCACTCTGTTTCCCCGGCAAAAGTGCGGTGGCGTCAGCCTGGCTAACAGCAACCGCAAACACCTGGGCTCAAGCGATGCTCCTGCCTCAGCCTCTCGAGTAGCTGGGACTACAGGCATGCACCACCATGCCCGGCTAATTTTTATATATATATATTTTTTAGTTAGCCAATTAATTTCTTTCTATTTTTAGTAGAGATGGGTCTTGCTCTTGCTCAGGCTGGTTTCGAACTCCTGACCTTGAGCTATCCACCTGCCTCTGCCTCCCAGAGTGCTAGGATTACAGGCGTGAGCCACCGCGCCCAGCCTCTCTTTACTTGTTTATCTGCAACATATAGGGAGTATTAATAAAAATTAATAGATAGCCCTCTGAGTTTCAACATGTGATAGTAGCAAGGAAAAATATTAGAAATTACCCCTTTTTTAGAAATAAATTAACTTCTCAAATAAACTTTATATACATTTACTACATACCTATTAGTAAAACTATTTGCTGTAAACCACATAAATCTAATTTCAGCTCAAAGTAATTATAATACTACACATCGTCTGATATGAAAATGATCACAGAACTGCAGAAAAGTTCCAAAAGAAATTTCTTCATAGTTTGATTTATTCCCCTCAAGTTAAACGTGCATTATAAAGGTGCCATGCTAATGTACAAAGGATTATGCTTCCTTCAATAAAAATAATTTTCCGCTAAGTTTATCAAAAGCCAGTCAAACAGAAAGTTTATAATCATCTCAAGTTTTGGGGTGTTGTTAAACAGCTACTTAAAATGTCTTCAAATGCTTTCAAGATATTTCAAGGAAAGAGGGCACTTTATACTAAAATTGGCTGGCAAGTGCATCAATGAATGTTTCCAAAACAGTTAGTGTAGCACTGTAAGGTAAAATACCTCAAATCTGGCAAGAAATGCAAAACAAGCTAGAGATTCTGGCCAAGGAACAAGAACAGTTCACATCCATAACTTATTGGCGAGGTACGCAGCTCTAATTCTGACAGGTCCCACACTAAAAGTGAAACCGGATCATCCAATTTCCAGCAAACAGTATGGTATTATATATTAAACGAAAACGGCAACCAACATGCAACACTCGAAATGGGTTTACAAAAAATAGAAATCTATAAAAAGAGCAAGTTGTTCTCCAATCAGAGCCCTGGTTCTCAACCTACTTAGGGGGCAGGCTTGGTCTAAATTCATGTTAGGGCACTTCCCCTACTTCCCTCTGCACTTAGGCACATGGATCTAAAAGCTCTTCAAAGGCGGCTCAGGACTCCAGAAGGGAGCCCGCCACCACTCCTGCGGAAGCGACACCTTGCCCGGAAGACCTCGGAGGACAACTCGAGGCGCCTGCAAACAGGGAGAGGTCTGGGACACCGGAGGAGAAACTGAGGCAGGGTAGAGGCGGAAGCTCAAGGTGACAGAGGCACAGGGTTGCCTCGAGCCCCAAACCATCTCCCTGTTCATGAGGCCTCCACACGCCACCCCTGGGTACCTGTCACCGGCCGCGCAGCCGCGGCACACGCGCCTCTCGCGTCCCCTTTGCTGCCCAAACCCAGGCCGCTCTTCCTCCGCTACAGTGCCTGGGATAACTCCAGGACGGGGCGGGGCGGCAGCAGCGGAGCCGGCAGCGCCAGTGAAAAGCCGACACGAGCCTTTCCCGCGGCTCGCCAGGATAGCCCGGCTTGCAGAGCAGTAGCCCAGCAGCCGGCCGCCCTAATACTTCCGCTTCCTAAAAGGGAAGGCGGGTGACTTCCGGCTATCAAGTCGCGGTGGGGCAGCCCAGAGCGTCGCGCGGTCGCCATCTTATCTCCTCAGAGGCCCCTCCTCTCTCCTTACGCTCGCCGGGCAGGAAGGAGGGGGCGTCTGCCAATTCCTCAAGGTCTTGCGTAGGTGCGTACAGCGCACAGCTAAGACCTTAAAGTTTTACCAGCTGGTGAAGCCAGATCGGGGATTTGAACCCTTTTTTTCCGATTTGGAATCTGAGATTTACTCCCTTAAGCCCTTCTGTCAAAAGCACTCTTGAACAGTCAAGGACAAATTGTCTTAATATTTCTGAGCATCTTAGACTTTACCTTAAGCCTTGAAGTTTGATATTGATAGCTTCCATTCCAGGGGACATGGTAAAAGGAAGACTTTTTAAGTGTTATGAGCCGATTTAGCTTATCATATTCGAGCAGTGGCAGCTTTGTCTACAGGGATTACTTTGTCCTTTGATTTTTTGATTTATTTATTTATTTATTGCAAATGTATGTCACTGTTTAAAATTGTTTTAGAATATGTGACCCTGGGCAGATTTTACCCATCCTGAAATGGATACCTCTATAGAGGGTATATTTTTAACTATTATGTTAACGAGAACTAAAAGCCAAAAATACATTTAAAAGCACATAAAACGTGTAAAATTTTCACTGACTCTTAATTGTAGGACACAAACAGCCGTTTCCCTGAAGGACTAAAAACCCTTTACTCAGTCTATTATCTGTATGTCTGTACTGTACTTAAGAACTCCTGTAGCTAACTGTTGGGTTTTCTGTTCCTTGCTAGAAGAAAAGGAGCAAAAATAATTTTAAGGAATGAACATGAGCATTTTAAAATTCATTTCTTGGTTTATTCTATTTATTTATTTTTTTTTTTTTTTTTGAGACAGGGTCTCACTCTATTTCCTGGGCTAGAGTGCCGTGGCATCAGCCTAGCTCACAGCAACCTCAAACTCTTGGGCTCAAGCAATCCTTCTGCCTCAGCCTCCCGAGTAGCTACAGGCATGCCACCATGCCTGGCTAATTTTTTCTATATTCTTAGTTGGCCAATTCATTTCTTTCTATTTTTAGTAGACACAGGGTCTCACTCTTGCTCAGGCTGGTTTCCAACTGCTGACCTTGAGCAGTCCTCCCGCCTCAGCCTCTTAGAGTGCTAGGATTACAAGCATGAGCCACCGCGCCTGGCCTAAAATTCATTTCTTGAGGGAGCTTCTGTTAGTAACTTTACATATGTGGTTTGTACTCCTCTTCAAATCACTTCAGGTGATGCTTCCATAAAAGGAAGTTGTATTTATTTCACCAAATTACAAATTTGTTTACTTTTTTTTTTAATTTGGTTAGCTGCTATGTGATACACAAACAAAACCAAAGTTTTCTTAGTTTAGTTTTAAGGTACAATGAGGTGATATTGCAGAGCTTCTAGGATAGTTAAGTTTCTCTTTTTTTAAACTTTTCTCTGAAAGGTGCTAGCTTCTTGGCCAGGCGCGGTGGCTCACGCCTGTAATCCTAGAACTCTGGGAGGCTGAGGCAGAAGGATTGCTTGAGCTCAGGAGATCGAGACCAGCCTGAGCAAGAGCGAGACACTGCCTCCCACCTTCCCCCACCTCTCCTCCCTCTACTATGAATAGAAAGAAATTAGCCAAACAACTAAAAATAGAAAAAATTATCCAGGCATGGTGGCACATACCTGTAGTCCCAGCTGCCTGGGAGGCTGAAGCAGGAAGATTGCTTGAGCCCAGGAGTTTGAGGTTGCTGTGAGCTAGCCTGACGCCCTGCACTCTAGCCTGGGCAACAGAGTGAGACTCTGTCTAAAACAAAACAAACAAAAAAAAAAAAGATATTCTTCATTTATGTTAATATTTTGTCTGTTTGTTTTAGAGACAGAGTCTAGTCTAGCTGCCTCCTAACCTGGAGTGCGGCGGTGAGATCACTGCAACCTCAAGTCCTGGGTATTTTTTTTGTAGAGTAGGGTCTCACTATGTTGCCTAGGCTGGATGCAAACTCCTGATTTCAAGCAGACCTCCCACCTCGGCCTCCAGAAGCACTGGGATTACAGGCGTGAGCCACCATACCCAGCCCATTTCAATTAGTGTTTCTGTTTTTCGTTGTATTTTGTTTTATAGGAGAAAAGGCATACAAATTTATGTGCGTGGGGGCATCACAGGAAAGAAAAGTGAGTACCCCAGTGTTTTTCATTTCTAGCATTTCCTATTGATTTTTTTATTAGAGATTCTATCTCTATGCTTATATTACCTATATATTCCTGCATGTTGTCCACTTTTTCCATCAGAGCCCTTACCTTGTTAATTAAAGTTATTTTATTTTATTTTATTTATTTTTTTTGAGACATTCTCACTCTGTTGCCTGGGCTAGAGTGCCCTGGCATCAACCTAGCTCACAGCAACCTCAAACTCCTGGGCTCAAGCGATCCTCCTTCCTCAGCCTCCCGAGTAGCTGGGACTACAGGCATGCGCCACCATGCCCAGCTAATTTTTTCTATATATTTTTATTTGGCCAATTAATTTCTTTCTATTTTTAGTAGAGATGGGGTCTCCCTCTTTCTCAGGCTGATCTCGAACTCGTGACCTTCAGCGATCCTCCCGCCTCGGCCTCCCAGAGTGCTAGGATTACAAGCGTGAGCCACCGAGCCCAGCCTATACTGTTAAGACACAGGGTGGTTGTGTTACTACCCAACTGGGTCCCTTCCCTGCTGTCCAGATAGAGGGCAATACACTGAGACGGCAGGGGCTGCAGCAGAGAAAGTGTTTGATATTTCAAGGCGCCGAGTGAGGGGATGGGAGAAATTTCTTAAATCCCTCTCCCTAAGAATTTTGGGGCTAAGATTTTTAAAGGTGGTTTGGCAAACAAAGGGCCAGGGATTTGGGTCAGCTGATTTCATAGAGGAGGGGAGAGATGGGGAATGTAGACAATTTTTGAAGGGCAGTAAATCACTGAATGAATGCAGCTGGTAGGCGGGAGGCAGCCATCACCAGAGGGTGAGAGGTAGTGCAGCACAGGAGCAAAGGTGGTCTTATTCTGAAGGTAAACCCCCCCCATACACACACACACACACACACACACACACACACATGCACGCACGCACCCACTAATCTCCTGGAGCTGAAGAATGGAGGACAAGTCTGTCTGGGCACAGTGATGATTCCCAGTCTCTTCTCCTCTCTGCTGGTTGATCTTTCCTTGTTATTCCATGTCAACCTAAAGAAAGAAACTTTCTTTAATTAACATAGGTAGAGTGGCCGGGCGCAATGGCTCACGCCTATAATCCTAGCACTCTAGGAGGCCGAGTTGGGAGGATAATTTGAGCCCAGGAATTCGAAACCACCCTGAGCAAGAGTGACACCCTGTCTCTACTAAAAATAGAAAGAAATTAATTGGCCAACTAAAAATATATGTAGAAAAAATTAGTTGGGCATAGTGGCACATGCCTGTAGTCCCAGCTACTCGGGAGGTTGAGGCAGGAGGATTGCTTGAGCCCAGAAGTTCGAGGTTGCTGTGAGCTAGGCTGATGCCACAGCACTCTAGCCCGGGCAGCAGAATGAGATTCTGTCTCAAAAAAAAAAAAAAAAAAAAAAAACATAGGTAAAGAGTTTATTTGGGCCAAGGTTGAGGACTGCAGCCTTGGAAACACAGGAAGTGCTCCCGAGAACAAAGGAGAGGTTCAAGTTTTTAAAGAAAAAAGGATGAGTCAGGAGTGGGGGCTATTACAAAAGTTGTTTTTCAGGAATTCTCATTAGTTTATAGACATTGCATTGACTAGTAATTGGCTATGCATTATTAAACTATAGGATATGAATTATGGTGTTATTAGCAGAAAAAAACCCAAACTTTGTAAAATAATTTAAAGAGGTTTATTCTGAGCCTGAAGCACATGACCTCAATAAGTCCTGAGAAAATATTCCAAGGTGGCCAGGTTACAGTTTGGTTTTATACATTCATGGAGACAGGAATTACACTTAAAATCATAAATCAATATGTGGAAGGTGTACATTGGTTTCACCCAAAAAGATGTGACATCTCAAAGGGGTAGGGGCTTTCAGGATATAGGTAGATTCAGAGATTCTTTGATTTGCAACTGGTTAAAGAAATGAAGCTTTGTCTAAAGGCTTGGACTGTTTTAAGATAAGGAAGTCTATTGATCTGAGACAAACCACTGGGCATACTAGACTCAAGTGATCTGTTAAGTAAATTGATGGCCTGCGAGTGTGGTTTAACTTTTGTTGTACATGGCCATAGGTCCTGTTCATAATTTAGTATCTTATTGTCACAAAGGATAACTGGAAAATGGACGACGGAGCATAACAAAGTATGTCCAACCTCCCTTCTCATGGCCAGGGGACTCAATTTTAAGGTTTTTCTGTGGTTCCCTTGTCCAAGAAGGTGTCTGTTCAGTGGAGGGGAGGCTTAGGATTTTATTTTAGTTCACAACATCTAGGATGGAGCATTGTTAGGATAACTTATAGCTATTGGTGGCCATTGCTCAGTCCAGAGTCCATTTAGCAAGTGGCTATTAAATGATTAGAGGGTTTGGGGGTAGGAAGTGACTGAGTTGTCATTTCAATGCCTCTCTAGTCCTGATAATTTAAAGGAGGCTCGCATTCCTCAGATAAAAAATGTCTTTTCATGGATGAGATCCGCAGGGAGGAGGCTTAAGACAATTGCATTTCTTTTGGAAAGACGCTTTCTTGGTCAGATAAGGAAATTCCAATGACAAACAAGACAAAGTTAGAGGGACCTTGACTCTGAAGCAGCTTCTAAGACCTTTCAACATGTCCAGATGCCAGTCCTTGGGGTATCATTTTGTGGCTCCAACACTACGCATCTCTCTGACTCTTCTTCTGTTGTTGCCTCTTTCCAATTGCCACCGGAAAGGTCCTGCTCTTTCAAGGACTCCTGTGGTTGGTTGTGTTCACATGGATAAACTCCCCATTTCAGGCTGCACAGCCTTAATCACACCTGCAAAGTCACTTTTGCCATGGAAGGCAACATTCACAGGTTCCAAGAATCACAACATGGACAACTTACGGACTGAACTTAGGGACCGTACAACTTAGGGCCACATTGCCCATAGATGTAAGCTTACATATGTAGATCATCTTTTTTTTTTTTTTTTTTTTTTTGAAACAGAGTCTCACTCTGTTGCCCGGGCTAGAGTGCCGTGGTGTCAGCCTAGCTCACAGCAACCTCAAACTCCTGAACTCAAGCAATCCTACTGCCTCAGCCTCCCGAGTAGCAGGGTCAACAGGCATGCGCCACCATGCCTGGCTAATTTTTTCTATATATTTTTAGTTGGCCAATTAATTTCTTTCTATGTTTAGTAGAGATGGGATCTCATTCTTGCTCAGGGTGGTTTGGAACTCCTTACCCCGAGCGATCCGCCCACCTCGGCCTCCCAGAGTGCTAGAATTACAGGCGTGAGCCACCGCGCCCAGCCTGTAGATCATCTTATTGATGATGAAGACCAGGATTACCCACTGCATTATTTCTTTATCATACGTGAGGATGTTTTAGATGCAAGATGGGAACAAGAGCTGTATAAACCTCCACCTGGTGCTTTCTCCATAGACTTCAGAGTCATTTGCTTTTCCAGATGGTGTTTGAATATCGACACATAATTCTGGGTACACACAACAGCATACAGGACTCATGCTTAGATGTAAACTCAGAAGAATACTAAAGATTAAAAGGAGGCAAATCCTAGCCTTTACTTTTAATTAATCTTTTAATTGTAACTTGTTAGCTATTACAAAGGAAAACCTGAAAATGGCAGACAATAAAACTGTGATACAAGATTGATAGCAGCAGTTCTCCCTGGGTCACTGTGACTGAGCTCTGTGCTGTGTTGATGATGTGCAACTTGTGGGTCTTTTGCAATGGAATTGTTTAGTGGATAGCAAGGGAACTCCAACTCTCCTAGGGACAAAAGTGGGTGCCTCACCTTGGTGCTGCCCTGAGCAATCCCCCACCAAAGAAACCCTCCCCTGCTTGGTGCTGCCCCACCTTAATCCTGCCCAGAGCAACTGCCTCACCTAGGGGAAGGAGGAACCCCTGCTAACCTGCAAAAGAATGCAGGGACCCCCCCAGCCTGTGGGGCCAGGCAGCCCAGGCACAATAGCATTTGGAAAGTGACCTAGAGTAACCCTAAGGCTAATTATCATGCCATTAACTGTCCATCGAAGTCCGTGGTGATAATAACCACAAGGAGGGCCCAATCCAGACACTATAAAACAATACCGCAGACCATAACTAGAGCCTCTTATTATGACAGGGGATCTTGCTCCTGCTCTTACTCTGTAAACCTGTATCTTGCCCTTGCTCTGTAAACCTATCGTTCCCTTCCTCAATAAACTTTGTTTCATGCTTGCCTTCCTTTTGGTGTATCTGGTCATTCTTCAGCCAAAAGCACACCAAGAACCAAGAACAGACAACTACGACTGGACAGAATAAAGTGGTGGTCACACAGAATTAAAATAATGCATCAGGCTGGGTGCAGTGGTTCACACCTGTAATCCTAGCACTCTGGGAGGCTGAGGTGGGCGGATCGCTCGGGGTTGGGAGTTCGAAACCAGCCTGAGCAAGAGCGAGACCCCATCTCTACTAAAAATAGAAAGAAATTAATTGGCCAACTAAAAATATATAGAAAAAATTAGCCGTAGTCCCAGCTACTTGGGAGGCTGAGTCAGAAGGATCACTTGAGTCCAAGAGTTTGAGGTTGCTGTGAGCTAGGCTGACGCCACAGCACTCACTCTGCCCTGGGCAACAAAGTGAGACTCTGTCCCCTAAAAAGAAAAAAAGTTGTCTAGACTCTGTCTTTAAACCCAAGAATTCTTCTCTTCTAGCCACTGGTCTTAATCTCATCCCCACCCTTGAGTGCAGTGGCCTCACTTTCAAGCACAGACCATATGGAGTCTTTCCACCGCTTTTGGGATGAAAATGTTTATCATGAGGCCCTAAGCAAGTAGAAGGCTAACACAGCTCCTGTCATGGTAATCTTGTAGGGTCTGGGTGAGACTGTGCCCAATGTGAGTTGTCCAGACCCCGTGTCTACTTATTATTGATCATTGCAGCACCGTTTCAGCCTTGTAGATGGACTTTCCCCTTCTCTTCATCTGCCTGATTTTAAATGTAGTCTTCTCCAGGGATGTGTTGGTGTCTTTTTTCTTTTTACTTGTTCCCTGGGTGGTCTCATTCATCATATTGTTTAATACCTTTCATATGCCGTTGACTATCACCGAGTACCAAACGTGACTCTGACTGCCTGCTTACTTTCTCCATTTGGACGTTTAACTGAGATCTCAAATGAGATCTCAGCAATAACCAAAACAAAGTCCTTAATTTTCCTCCAAACATGTTTTTCTCCTTGTGTTTTCTTTCTCTTGGTGTTCAAGCTGTTAACTGCTATTAATTCCTTCCCTTCTCTCAGCTCCCACATCCAGTCCCTCAGTAAATTCTCTTATTTCTCTGTGAAAATATGTTCCAGATTTCATTAACTCCAGAAGAATAGTCCAAACCATTATTGTTTCATCCTGATCTGCTCCAATAGCTTTCTAATGTGTCTTTCTGCCCTTTTCTTACTTTTTACATAACAGCCAAACTGATCTTTTAAAAGCAGAAGACTACTGGAGATCTCCTTTAATTAAAAATCTGTTGTGGCCCTATTACAGGACGGGGGAGGAACACAGAACATAAAGAACGACACAGACACATATAAAGACTTCACATGACTCGAGTGCCCAATGCACCGGTTGCTTTATTTTTATACCCCCCAGACCCAAGGTTAGTTCCTTGTACGTGAGCATCTGAGCACAGCAGTGATAACCGTCAATTCAGGAGTTATATCATAATGGAACAATTTCCCATGGTCTCAGACCTAGAAACAGTTACTTGAAGCGCCAGCGCCAGACATAATTCAAAAATCAAGGCTGAAATAAGCAACATTAAACAATGTAGCCATCAAAAGAACTTCTTGTGCTCTC
>CAUYPO010040740.1:0-17112 GCA_963574435.1 Cheirogaleus major
CTATATCAAGAAATCCCAAAACAACAAATGCTGGCGAGGATGTGGAGAGACAGGAACTCTCTTACACTGCTGGTGGGACTGCAAATTAGTGCAACCTTTGTGGAAAAGAATTTGGAGGTACCTCAAGCAGCTAGAAATAGAAATACCATTTGACCCAGCAATAGCACTGTTGGGCATCTACCCAAAAGAGCATAAGTCATTCTATTATAAAGACATCTGCACCCGTATGTTTATGGCAGCACAATGCACTATTGCACGGTCATGGAAACAACCCAAGTGCCTGTCAATTCATGAGTGGATAACTAAAATGTGGTATATGCTCACAATGAAATATTACTCAATTCTAAGAAACGACACTGAGCTAACACCGTTTATGCTATCCTGGATTAAGTTTAAGCCTGTTATCCAAGGTGAGGTGACACAAGATATGGAAAGTGGGCTCGACATCTACTCGCCATCAAATTGGTACTGACTGATTAAAACTATGGTGCTCAAATGGTGGTTGTGTTCATCAGGGTTTCCGGGGGGGTGGGGCAAGACCCACATCATAGGGATGTGCCGAGCATTGTCGGGGAGAAGGGCATACCTCTAACCCTTCGTAGGGAGAGGCAAAGATATACAATGTATCCAAAATGTAAAAAAAAAAAAAATCTTTTGTGGGATGGAGGGCAGGCGGGAGTGGGGAGGAAGTGTAGAGTTACATAATGTGAGCCGTGCGCGCCAGCTGGGGATTCGACTCGCTTGGAGCTGTGGCATGTGGGGGGGGGAGGGTTGGTAGGGGCAATGTATGTAACCCTAACAATATTTGTACCCCCATTATATGATGAAATAAAAGGAAAAAATATTAAAAAATAAATAAATAAAACAATAAAAATAAAACAACAACAACAAAAGATTTTTGAATTCACTGTTTCTGAAGTAGGCCAGTTCTTTCTCCTTATTGGGTATTTGTGTATATTTTTTTATATACACAAAATATATCAGCCAGATGGACCAGAGCAGGAGTCTACTATGTCCCTGAAGCTCAAATCCAGCCTGTGACAGACACAGCTCTTGAGACAAAAATGGTTTTTATATTTTTAAGGATACAAAACTATTAAAAAATAGAGGTAAGGTTTAAACTTCATTCTTTCTGTACCTTCTTTGTTGTAACAAAATAACAAAGAAGATTATGTAACAGAAACTTTATGTGGCCTGGGAAGCCTAAAATATTTACTCTCTGGGTCTTTATGTAAAAGGTTTGCCAACTCCTGAACTAGAGCTATGATGTTCAGTAGGGTAGCCAGAAGCCACATGTGGCTATCTAAATTTAACTTGATTAAAATTAAATAGTATTAAAGTTCAGTTTCTCAGTTGCACTTATCATATTTCTGGTGCTCAATATCCATGTGTGACTAGTGGCTATTTTACTGAACATCATTGGATTAGAGGCTTTTTCATAATAATTAGCATGTATTTTTAATTTATTCCTGCTCAGAATTGTGCCTCAATAAGTAGATCCTCAGTAAATATTGTTGGCTGTATGACCATACCATAATTTCAGCACTGAGCATTGATTAGATATTGTATGTAGAGTGCTTGGAACTGCACCTGGGACATGCTAAGTATTCAGTACATTTTAGATTATATTATTGTTGTTGCTCCTATTGTTATTATTTTAAGGCTTTGGTAGGGAAGGGGGTTTGTTCAAAGAGATTAATAACTGCTTTTAAGGTGCTAATGTTGAAGTGAAGAACTGAAAATCACTTGTCCAAATGGCTTCCTGGGGGAATGGGAGACCCAGTTCCTAGCTTTACTTATTCTCTCCCCAAAGGCCCTTTCATGAAAGCAGCTGCTCTGAGCTTTTATTGGACAGACTGAGCACACATTTTGGACAACTGATCGGTTCTTAAGGGCAGCCCATGGATAGGGCCTAAATAGCTTCTGTTTAAGGTTAGTTTCATGGGCAGCAGGGACTGTAGGGCAAGAAGTAGTCTGTCTTCAGACTCCTGAGCTATAGTGAGTCCTGTAAAATATTGACTCAAAAATGAGATTCTAATTTCTATATTACCTGGATTGGGGTTGAAGGAAACTCTAAACAATGTAATCTAGAGCTACTTGGTATTGATACTCAAAGCAGGAAAAGAAAACTATTAATTCTTTATAGCATTTTTACTCATTCTTCTGTGGTCAGAGCAAATTGTTGATATGATGATGATGGTGGTGATGATGATGACAGCTAAGAATAGCTAATATTTATAACATGCTTAAACTTATGTCATTTAATGACTCTGTAAGGTAAGTTGTACTATAAGGTAGGTAGGTACTACTATTAGATGAAACAAATTCAGCACAGAGAAGTTAAATAATTTGCCCAAGGTCACATAGCCAATTAGTAGAAGAATCAGGCTTCAAATCTAGGCTGTCTTACTGCAGAGCCCATACTCTTAGCCACTTCAACATAATGCTATACATATATGCTATATGTCTTCCTTAGTTAAAATCAGTAGTGCCCCTTGAATAAATGGTAATGTGCTTTAATTTTATTAATTCATTAAAAATATGTATTGAGAGCATTCTATGTAATAAATACTAGGCTTAGTCCAACAGATGCAGAGCGGCATAAGGCTTGGTCCTTGCTCTTAAGAAGATCATAAAATGAAAAAAGAGATCTAGACACACAAACAATTAAAAAGCAAAGAATTTAGTAAGTGATTTAAAGGAAATTTGACAAAGTGAATTAAAATAGAAACATAAGTGTTTAAGAATGGCTTGGTGACAGTGCATGTGGTGAGTGGCAAGAAATGAGGCTAAGAATATAAAAAGGACATGAGATATCCTCCCACCTTCACCTCCTGCTGTGCGAGATACAGCAAGAAGGCTGTCATCTGCAAACCAGGAAGAGTGCTCTCATCAGACATGAGATCTGCTGATACCTTGATATTGGACTGCCCAGACTCCAGAACTATGAGAAATAAATATTTGTTGTTTAAGCCACCCAGTCTATGGTATTTTGTTATAGCAGCATGGGATGAGTGGGAAGAAATAAGGCTGAGAATATGGATCCTTCCAACTAATGCATTTTGTTTAATTTGCAATTACTTCTTTTTAGAAACTGGTTGTGTTCCCCTTTTTTAAATAATAAAAATAATACACAATTATAGTAAATAGTTCCTACTGTATAGAAGGGTGTAAAGTAGAAAGACAATGTTCTCTCTCTCCCCAACCTAGACCCTGTTAACACTAGACGGTTTTATTATAAACTATATCTTATGTGTACTTCTAGCATTTTCTTTGTATGTATAAGCATATATGCCTGAATGTGTGCATATATGTGTTTAGATGGACCTGTTTTATTTGACATAAATGAGACAATATTAAATGTAATGTTCTGAAAATTGCTTTCTTAGTAAGTTCTACAAAAGTTTCTAGATAGCCTATCTCATGTTTTAATGATTGCATATTTTTGTCAAATATATATAATGTTGCTTATATAATTACTATGGAACTTCGGTTGTTATATGTTTTCTTGTGATTATAAACAACTCAATAATTATGTTTGTGCATATATATATAAATATGTATGCATATTTGTGGACATATCTGCAGGTTAGATTCTTTGCCCTAAAATTAATGGGTTAGTGGGTATGGGTGTATCTATTTAGTATTTTTTATATATAACCACAAATTTTTCCTCAAAATTTTGTACTAGTGTCTAGTCCTGGCAGTTGATTGTTTTTGAAAAATGTTTTCCAATATTCTAGTTAACACTAAGAATTATCAATCTTTTTGATCCTTATCCATCCGATAGGTAAAGTGTTCTTTTGTTTTATGTTGCATTTCTTTATTTTATGTTCATTGGCCATTTATATTTCTTTTTTATGACCTGCCTTTTTTGTGTCCTTTGTATATTTTTCTATTGAGTTTGTTTCTCTTTTTCTTGCTGACTTATAAGAAATCATTGTATATAAGGAAATGTATTAATTTTTTTATGGCTTCCAGATTTTGTCTTTCCCTCTCCAAGAATTCTAAAATATTTTACATGTTTTCTTTTAGTACTTTTATATGCATTCATTTTAAAAATTGATTCTTTGATCCATGCAAAGTTTATTTTGGCATAAGGACAAAGGCAGAGATTTCATTTTTTGTGTGTGTATTTTTGTCAAAATGGCTAGCCAGATGTCCCAACAATCTATCTTTCTCCTATGTATTGGATCTATTTCTGGGCTCTGTTCAGTTGATTTTTTTTTCTGTCTCTTCCTTTGCTGGTACCAAATCCCTTTAATTGCTATAACTTTATAACATCCTGTAATGTCTAGTAGGGCCGGTACCTCTTTATTACTTTTCTTTTTCAGAAATTTTCTGGCTCTTCTCACATGTTTCATTTTCCAAGAGAACTTTAGTTTCATCTTGTCAACTTCTTTAAAAAATCATGTCTTTATAGAAGGTGCTATCATTGAATGTACAGATACATTTAAAGAAAAAAATATTGAGGCTTTGATCTTAGAACATGATGTGTCTTTCCAATTTATTAAATTTTCATTTATTTTCCCTTGGTTGATTTTTAAAGTTTTCTTTGTATAGGCACAAAGTTTTATCTTCATATATCATGGAAAAAAGATATGTAAAGAGGCTCAGATGCTAACATCTTTAATTATTCTTATCTGGTCTAGACATCTCATTCATAAGCTATCTATAAAAGTGGCACTATCCTTGTGTGACTGAAATAAATGTCTGGTTTGTGATGAGAAATTCTTTCTAGGTTACATACACATAGATCCTGGACTTTGGTTTGCACCTACAACTATTTGCAGAGGCTGATGTTAACCTCTTCCTATCAGTTTCATATCCATCCTATACCCATGTTTGGATGGACCCACACCATTCCTAGCATGATATATGGATAAACTACTTTTTTGCAAGGCGCTTTGGGGTGAGTCACTTACCCTTCTTGGAATTCTTATGAATTGTATTAATTAACTGCAGGCATGTGTGTTTCCTCTCTGGCTGTTATTTTCTAGAAATGCATGGCTATTCTGCACCATTTGAAGTTGTACTTCAATGTGTTTTTAAAGTATTTTCTTCTTTTCAAACTGTTCTTAATACTTCCACTTCAGCTCAGCACTCAGCTGCTGATTGCTCCACTTGCTGCCACCCACTCTTTCACCACCCAGTCACAGTTTAAACTCTGTAATCTAGCTTTCATTATGACCTCTTCATGAAAATGGCTCTTTCAGAGGTCAGCAGTAACATCCTAATAACCAGAACCAATAGCCTTTTTGATGTCTTCATTTTCCTTGATATCTGTTGCATCTGATATTGCTAATCACCCCCTGCCTCTTCAAACTTTCTTTTGTAGCTCTGTTACTTTCCTTATTGCTCTGTTTCTCTCTCTCACTCTCTCTCTCTCAGACAGGAAAATTTCCAATTTTAGTTTTTTGCTATGGCTCCTGGATACCTTACCATTACCTAAACTTCAGCATTTTACCATGCCCACACCACTACCCACCCTATCTCAGTTAATGACGTTGCTCTTTTACCAGTTACTCAGATTTGTAATCTTAAAGTTGAAACTTCCTTATCCACTGCTCCCTATAACCAGCCAATCATTTGGTTCTGTCAATTTTTCCTTTATATTCTTTTTTCTTTTTTAAAATTTATTTCAACAGATTTAAGTGGTTCATGTGGTCTTCTGTTACATGGATGAACTGTATAATGGTGGCTTTTAGTGTATTCATCACCCAAATAGTGTATATTACAATCTTTTTTCTTAAAAAATATATTATGTGATATGTAAGATACACAAAGAGGTATAAAGAATCATCAAAAAACATTTACCTCTAGCTTAATAAATGTAATATTACTGAAACAGTTAACATCCATTTATTTTATCTACAACTCCCCTCACTGGAGGTAACTGTTATCTTGAATTTGATGTATATCATTTTCATAATTTTCTGTATTCTTTTACTATCTAGAAAGATATATGCAAAACATATAGCATTGCTTTGCATGTCTATATGTTTTATATAAATAATATCAGACTACATGCATTCTTCTATAACTTGTTTTTCATAAACACAAAACTATGTCAGATTCATTTATGTTTATATATATAAACATATATATAATAGGACTCTAGTTACTCCTTTTTGCTGCTATATAATATTCCATTGCATGATCTTTCATAATCTATTCTACTGTTCATAGTCATTTGGATTATTTCTGATTTTTTGCTATTACAATATTGCTTCTGTATATGGGCAAGAGATTTTAGGGGTCTATGCCTAAGAATGAAATGACTGTATTGTACAGTATATGCACTTGCAACCTAACTAGATTTTGCCAAACATTCTACAAAGTGGTTATACCAATTTACAGTATCACCAGCAGTGATTAAGAGGTTTCCATTATTTCATATCCTTGCCAATACTTTATATTGTCGTTTTTTGTTTTTTTACTTTTAACTTTCAAACATATACAAAAGTAGAGATCATAGTATAATGAACTTCTATGTAGAAATTACAGTTTCACCAATTATCAATGCATCTATACTTCTTACATACCACTCAAATGACATATTTAAAAGCAAATTCCAGACATCATATCTTCTCATCTATAAATATTTCAATATATATCTCTAAAAGATAAGGACTTAAAAATACATAACCCCAATACCATTACCACACCAACATTTTTAATTCCTTAATATCATAAAATATTGAGTCAGAATTCAGATTTCTCTGATTTTCTCAATTTTAAAATAGATTTATGATTAAGTCAAGATCACAACAAGGTTCATTTGGTTGATTTGCCGCTTGAGTCTTAAATCTATAGTCTCCCTCTCCCTGCTTTTCATTTCCATTATTTTTTTAAACTTAAGTCTTCTGTAGAATTTCACACATTTTGTATTTCGGTTATTGCCATTTTCTTTAATTGCACTCATAGAGAATTGCCACTTTTGGATGGACAGCATTGTTGGGGTCGGGTGCCTTAGTTTCTTCATGTCTTCCATTCCTTTTTTATGAGGGGGCTCCTGAATAATTTTGTCAACATCTGCCCTTCCAATCAGATCATCAGGTAGGTCCCACATAGAAAGATGAGTAGTGGGATTATAAAAGAAGACTCGCTCATCCCCGGTCCAAACAACACACCACGGAGTACCAGGAATAGGAGTAGTAGCTACTGGTTTTGCCTTCTGAGCAGCCTTTTCTTCTTCAGTCATCTCTTCTTCTTTGGGCTCCTCCTTTATCTCCTCTATAGGCTCTTCTTTCGGATCCTCCTCTGTCTCCATTGGAAGAAGTTCTTCAGAAGGCTCTTCAATTGGATCTTTAATCTTCTCTTCTATTTTTTCTTTTTCCTTTAGTTCTTGGGGTTTTTCCCAGATTGATTCCAATGTTCTATTATTATAATAATATGTCTTCCCATCTGCTGTTTTATATTCAGTCCACTCAGAAACTTCTGTTGCTCCAGCTAAGGTAGCAGGTGAAGCTACAATAGCAACCTGGAGGTGTATCATGGGTACAATAGGAGGGGCCATTGCTGGCAATACACCTGGAAGTGGAATTGGCATGCCAGGAAGGGGAACACGAAACGGAGGTACCATTACTGGTGGAAAAGCAGGTATTGTAGCTGCTGGCTGAGGTACTGAATGAGGAACAGCAGGAGGTAACGTCTGGGGTGAGGCTGGGGAACAGTTTGCACAGGTGTGGCTGTAGGAGCAGGAGTTGAAACACTAACTGTAGGCGTGGCAACTGAAACAGCAGAACTTGGGGTCTGATCTTGTGTTGTGGGTGTTGATACTGTCTGCGCAACTGAAGTGGCAGTTGTTGTGGTAGAAGTGGTAGAGGAAGGGGTGGATGATGATGTCGAAGTGGATACTGCAGATGCTGGGCTACTGGTCGTAGGGGTAGAAGCTCCAACTGCTTGTGCTTGCACTTGCGCTGGCGCCTGGGCCTGAGCCTGGGCCTGGGCCTGGGCTGCAAGCATAAGTGTCAGTTCTGATTGCTGAATAACCTTAACTCCATCTGGCTTGGTCCATGCAGATTCACGTGTCCGAGCATTATAATAATAAGCCTTCCCATCTGGAGTTTTATTTTCAACCCATATCTCCTCAGTCGGAGGCAGTGCTGGAGTACCAGGTGCAGGCACAGGAGGCATTCCTAGTGGAAACATCATACCTGGAGGAGGAGGCATGGTTCCCATTGGTGGAGGCATGAAAGGTGGTCTCTGGAGGTGTGGAGGGCCCATAGGCGGAGGTATCCCTCCTGGAGGAAGCATTGGCGGCATATTAGGATCAAAAGGGGGACGTCCAAAGGGGGACCGAGGTGGTGGTGGAAGGCCTCGCATCATACCAAAAGGCGGAGGAAGTCGCATGAGTGGTGGTGGGCCCCCCATCACTGCATTTGGTGGGGGAGCTGGGCCTTGGAGCCTCAAGGCCTGCCGTTAAGCCATCCTGAGCTCCCCAGGATTGAATCACTTGCCTTACTGCCCCCGCCCCCCATCCCCGCCACGATCCGCCGTGTTCCTCCACCCCAAATGTAATATTTCTTAAATCCTTTTACTTCCTTTCCACTCTCACCCCCCATTACTTTTGTCACCTTAAGTTGAGTCTCCAGCATTGTCATAAGGTTGTAGGGCGTCCAATGTACCTGATTAAAATGATACTTTTATGACATTAAAAATACTAAAGGTGTACTAATTAAATGGCTTTTAAAATAAAATTATACTTTTATCACATTTCTTTTCTGGCATAAAATCTTCAGTGTCTCCCTATCATTAATCAACTGAAAAAGTTGGAATGTGCCAGCTTTTTATTCAAAGCCCTTCAAATCTGTCCCCAAGCTTGCATATCAAACTCACTCCACTTCTCTCCCCCAACCCCATTTTCCTAATGCCTTTTGAGCTCTGTGGCCTTCTTCTCCATCAAAATGTCTTCCTTCCACCTTTAGCACAGTGCCTTCTTTTTTTTCTCTATTTCCATCTCTAAATCTTGGTCCCCAGTTTAGCCTTGACACCTTTGTAAAACCTTCTCTAATACAGACAATCCACAGTAGTCTGACTCACCCGTCATCCATTAATTAATTTTATTCCCCAACTGTTTTTGAGCATCCACTGTGAACTAAAATAAAATTTTAAAGCTCACCCCACTCCCTACTGGCTGACTGAATGGACATCCTCATGTCCAAAGGAATATCCTAAAACTAAATTGTCTGCCAGGAGGAAGGAAGGTCAGACATGCCTCTTCATGCCCCCCTCCCTTCTTGGGGACATCCTTTGTAACACATTAATAAGCCTAAGGGTTGCAAGACAAACCTGCAGGTCCTCAATTTACACAACAAATATATGCCTGGTGGGTTGTCTCTGATTAACAGCTCCTTATCTTAAAACATTCCAAGCCTTTAGACAAAGCTTGATGTCTTTAACCTATTACAAGCCAAAGAATCTTTAACCCCATCTATAACCTGTAAGCTCCCCTTCGAGATGTCCCACCTTTTCTGGCCAAACCAATGTATGCCTCCCACGTATTGATTTATGATTTTACCTGTAACACCTGTCTCCCTGAAATGTATAAAACCAAACTGTAACCCAGTCACAGCGAGTCCACTTGCTCAAGGCTTCTTGAGAGTGGCCACTGGTCATCATGGTCCTCAAATTTGGCTCAGAGTAAATCTCTTTAAAATTATTTTACAGAGTTTGGCTTTCTTTTTCTGTTAACACCACTATCAGCTGGGTCTGCTAAACTATGGCTTTTCCAGAGGATCAGTTATTAATTCATTTGTGCACCAAGGTGATTTTTATTAATCACTATTTGCCAGACACAATGATTAGGTCTGGGTAATAGTCTAACATAGAAGACATACTAGCAAGTTATTATAAAAGTGTTGATGAGTGTCTTGACAAAGGAATTCAAGATTACCCATCTATGGGCCATCACAAAGGTATGGCCCTGGAGTGGTTAAAAAGATGAGGGGATCCCCGGGGCCCTCACATTAGGAACTACATTCTCTAGTGTGAGAAGTGTCAATGGCAAAGCAGCCAAGCTCTGTAAAATAATTTAAAGAGGTTTTATTCTGAGCCAAATTTGAGGACCATGGCCCAGAGCCACAGGCGTTTTTTAAATTGGCTTTGCTGGAACTTTTTTTCATAAGGAATTCCAGATTACTTATAGTTCTGAGCCAAGCACTACCTGTAGATACCTCTATGAATTGGATAAATTCCTCTTTTCTCGAGGTCCCAAAAGTAACTTGAGGTTCCTGGATACTATTTTCCATAGGGCTTGAACCAGTTTGTAGTCTCACCAACAGTGTGTAAACATTCCTTTCTCTCTGCATCCACACCAGAATCTGTTGGTTTTTGACTTTTTAATAATGGCCATTTTGACAGGGGTAGGGTGGTATCTCATTGTGGTTTTAATTGGCATTTTTATGATCATTAGTGATTCTGAACATTTCTTTTCATATGTTTCTTGGCCATTTATCTTTTGAAAAAATTCTGTTCATTTCTTTTGCCCATTTTTTGATAGGGTTGTTGGTTATTTTTTTGGTGATTTGTTTGAATTCTTTGTATTAATAGATTCTAGATACTATAGCCTTGTAGTATAATTTGAAGTCAGGTAATGTCATGACTCCATTTCTCTTGCCTGATTGCTCTGGTTAGGACTGCTATGTTGAATAGAAGTGACATTGGGCATCCTTGTGTTGTTCCACTTCTTAAGGGGAATGCTTTCAACTTTTCCCCATTTAGCATGATGTTTTGTGTGGGTTTGTCATGCATGGCTTTTATAATTTTGAGGTATGCCTAGTTTGTTGAGAGTTTTTATCAGGAAAAGGTGCTGGGTTTTATTGAATACTTTTTCTGAATCTTTTGAGATGATCATATTGTCTTCATTTTTGCTTCTGTTTATGTGGTGACTCACATTTATTGATTTGCCTATGTTGAACCATCCTTGTATCCCTGGGATGAGGCCCACTTGATAATGGTGAATAATATTTTTAATGTGTTGTCAAATTCAGTTTGCTAGTATTGCATAGTATTGCATCTGTGCTCATAAGGGATACTAGTCTATAGTTTTCATTTTTTGTTGTGTCTTTTTGTGAGTTTGCTATCAGGGTGATACTGCATTCATAGAATGAGTTAGGGAAGGTTCCCTTATTCACAATGTTATGGAATAGTTTCTGTAGGATAGGTGCCAGTTTTTCTTTGTAGGTCTGATACAATTTGGCTGTGAATCTTTCTGGTCTGGGACTTTAATTTGTTGGAAGACTTTTTGTATTATTGTGTCAATCTTACTGCTTGTTATTGATCTGTTCAGGATTTCTATTTCTTCATGATTCAGGCTTGGGAGGTTGTGTGCTTCCAGGTATTTATCCATTTCTTCTACGTTTTCTAGTATGTGTGCATGGAGGTTTTTGTAGTATTCACAGATGATGTTATCTATTTCTGTTGTAGCACTTGTAATGTCTCCTTTTTCATTTCTGACGGAACATATTTGAGTCCTTTCTCTTCTATTCCTGGTTAATCTAGCTAATGGTCTATCTATTTTGTATATATTTTCGAAGAACAAACTTTTTGTTTTGTCGATCCTTTGTATTTTTTTTGTTTGTTTCCATTTCATGTATTTCTGCTTTGATCTTTTTTTCCTTTTCTTCTGCTGGCTTTTGGTTTGGTTTGTTCTTCTTTTTCTAGTTCCTTAACATATTATATTAATCTGTTAATTTGTGATCTTTCTGTCTTTTTGATGTAAACATTTAAGGTTACGAACTTCCCCCTTAGGACTGCTTTTACTGTATCCCATAGATTGTTGAAAGTTTTTGTCCTCTGTGTCATTCAGTTCAAAAAAATCTTTTGATTTCCACCTTAATTTCATCAGTGACTCAAGGATCACTCAGCAGCAAGTTGTTTGATTTCTATGATTTCATGTGGATTTGAGATTTTTCTCTTGGAATTGATTTCTAATTTTATTCCACTGTATTCTGAGAAGATACATGGTATGATTTTGATTTTTCTGAGTTTTCTGAGACTTGTTTTGTAGCCTAAGATATGATCAATCTTGGAAAATAGCCCATGTGCTGATTAGGAAAATGTATATTCTGTAGTTTTGGGGTAGGGTGTTCTGTAAATATATGTTAGGTCCATTTGTTCTAGAGTGCCATTTAAGTTTATTATTTCTTTGTTGATTTTCTGCTTTGATGATCTTCCCAGTTTTGTCAGTGGGGTGTTAAAGTTCCTGGTGATTATGATGGTGCTATTTATTTCTCTGCTTAGATCTAATAGAATTTGTTTTATGAATCTTGTAGCTCCTGTGTTAGGTGCATAAATATTTAGGATTGTTATATATTGTTAAATCGCTCCCTTTACTATTATATAATGATCATCTTTTCTTTTTTATCGTTGTTGATTTAAAGTGAATTTTATCTGATATGAGAATGGCCATATGTGCTCTGTTTTGGTTTCCATTTGCATGGAATATTTTTTTCTATCCCTTTAGCTTGAGTCTGTGTGAGTCTTCATGAGTGGGATGGGTTTTTTGGAGATGGCATATACTTGGATTGTGATTTTTCATCCATTCGGCAAGTCTATGTCTTTAAAATTGAATAATAAGAGCATTTCACATTCAGTGTTAGGATTGATATGTGGGAATCTGTTGTGTATATCCAGTTGAATGATACCTTGTTGCTTTGTCTTCCCTATTGTTCTACTATTTTATAATAGCTGTGAGGTTTAACTTTTGGGTGTTTTTAGACAGGTCAGTATCTATTATTTTCTTCAACAGGTCCCCCAGCAGTAATGGGGGACCAGCATGTGGGTCTTGCCCATGGGACTCATGCGAATGCCTGGCCTCACTTCTCCCTCCCTAGTCTGGCAGGGGTGATGGGGAAGCAGTAGGAATGGATCTGATCCCCAGGTAGAAGGAGTGCTCTGGGTCTAGGATCTCAATATGGCTCCAGCTGCAGTGTCCAGTCTTCATAAGCCAGTGGGTCACCCTCTGCTTTCTCTCCAGAGCAATGCCACTGCTTGGTCTGTAGTCAGCTCCTTATATCAGTCCTTTGGCCATCTTCAATAGATGGTCCCTCCTGCTGCTTGAATAACAATGATCCTGGAGCATGTGTGGAGCCCTGGGATTCTCTAATCTGTCCCATCTCCACATGTGGGCACCTTCCCCATGTACCTTCAATCCCACAGATCAGGTCACCCACCACTCTTCCCTTTCCTTCACTTTGCATGCCTCCTGTTGCCTTTCTTTTAATTTGCAATGCTCTTTCTTAGACGATCAATCTGAAGGTTGATATGCACTTGCCACTTTCATTCCTCTCCATGAGAGTGACATGTGCGGGCTGCTTCTAGTATGACATCTTGCCTTCATCCAACTTTAAGATTTTAAATGACCGAAAAGAATTTTGAAACTATACTGCTACCATCTATAAAGACATAGTCAGATCTAGCCAAATATTAAAAATATTTTATAAGTAGCAGTTTTATGATCTTAAAATGTCTAGCTGAGATAGACATTTTTACCTGACAGGTTCAGGTGAAAATCTCTAAATTAAATTTTGAGGACTTTTTATTTTACTAGTGATTTTTAAAACTGTATTTATTAAAGATTAGTAAGGTCACATGAACTTGAAAAGCATTTGGGCTTATTTACTTAATATATGACACTTACAATCTTGGATATAAGGACCCTACAGCCTTGATTTTAAAACTCTAGCCATGAGAATGCAAAACTCACCACTCCAAAAGGACAGCTGTATTTAAACCATGCCATTGAGAGTGGAACAAGTAAAATTTTTCTTATCTCACATACAGCCCTCAGTGAGTACCAGAGGAAACAGGGCATTAATTATTATCTAAATATATATATAGGGAAAATCTAACCCCTTTAAGATGGAGTTTGGGTGTGTTAGAGGAGGACAGAAATGGATGCCAAGGCAATGTAAAATCACAGGAATTCACCGTAGGACTTTATAAAGAGACCAACTTCATTTGGTTAGGTAGCATTGAAACTGGGGCCCTCAAAGAGAGAGAGAGAGAGAGAGAGAGGCCATGGGACTGAGCCATGCAATATCTTTATAATATAATACAAAGATACATAAATATTAAGTGTTTAAACCACACTCTTTTTTTAATTTAAGGCCCAAAAAAGGAGAATACTCTTATAGTGTATTTAGCTGCATCAGGCATGGTCATTTCTGTCTAGCCATGACACACATTAAGGTTAAAATATTTTCCCCGTACAAAGTAATTTCTGGTATCCTCAAAAGTCAAAGAGGTAAAATGATATAAAAGATAGAAGAGTTTATATCTGAGAGGAATTTGTTTATACCTTTTAGACTCCATAAAGAAAACAGAAGACCCGGCAAAAAGAGGCAAGTGGTGTACTTTTTCCTTCCTGAGTTTCTTAATGAGTTTGAGCCTTTATAAGCAGATTTTAGCTGGACAAAGAGTTGACATTTTTGCTTTTGAAATTTTTTTATTTTATTTTATTTTATTTTATTTTATTTTATTTTATTTTATTTATTTTTTTCAGCATATTATGGGGGTACAAATGTTAAGGTTACATATAGTGCCCTTGCCCCCCTGCCCCCTCGAGTCAGAGTTTCAAGTGTGACCATCCCCCAGATGGTGCCTATCACACTCATTATGTATGTATACACCCATCCCCTCCCCCTCCCATCTGCCCAACACCTGATAAATGTTATTCCTATATGTCCACTTCGGTGTTGATCAGTTAATACCAATTTGCTGGTGAGTACATGTGGTGCTTCTTTTTTCATTCTTGGGATACTTCACTTAGTAGAATGGGCTCCAGCTCTATCCAGGAAAATACAAGAGGTGCTATATCACTGTTGTTTCTTATAGCTGAATAATACTCCATGGTATACATGTACCATAAAATAAAGATATCCTTGTCAATGAAACCAACAAGTCTTAGCTAAGGTTATAACTTAGTCAAGGAAGCAAGAGGTGTCTCCAAACAGGTGTAAAACAGTTTATATGAGATCTAGAAAAGCCACAGAAACAGCTCAAAAAAGGAAAGTCTTGTTAGCCATAAACCACGTTTAACCTATATGTCTCTTTGGTCATATTTTTTAGGGTCTAGGTTTTTCAGCCAGACATTTACATATGAAAAGTCCAAGAGCCTTGTGTGCCTTTCACAGGCAGAAGAAAACAGGAAATTAAGGGTTGTCCATGGAATACATGGCAAAAGTTACATAAAATCAAAGCAGACTTAATCCCTGGTTGGAAACTAACCTAGGCTCTTAGGATGAAAGCACAGAATTTTATCCATTAGGCTACAAGGTAAATTAGCATGTGTTGTCATTCCTGTAGGGACAGCCATTCCCGCAGGGGCTGTATACAAAGGATTTTTATCTTTGTTTTAGATTAGATATATACTCTTCAATTTTGTCAAGAGAACTTTTAAGGCTAGCCATAACACAATTATGTGTCCTTACTTTAATCCAATTCTTCCACTAATATAAAAATATAATTGTTTATAATAAGAGATCTCTAAAATCCATCTTTTTAATTTAAAAGATCCATGTATTGGCCATTAATTTTCAATGATGTACTTATTCTAAAGTGACTTAATCTAATGGTTTCTTCAAACAAGAAACAATTCCAAAGATCCCCTTATTCTCCAAGAGACAGGCTAAAATAGAGATGAGAAAAGCCCCTTATGAATCGAACTTTTATGATAAACAACACAGAAAGGCAGTGTAACAAGGGAAAACCCTATCTACAGGAGGGAAAATGGCTTAAAAATATGAATTTATATCACAAAGTACCAAAAGTTGCTGCATCAAAACAGACAGTGATTTTTACTGTCTGCTCAACCAGACTGTATAGAGACAGAGGCCAGGATCCCTGGCTGGCAAGAAAAAAATCTTTTATACCCTTTTTGCTGGCTGATCAGGTTTTTGGTTTTTTCTACTGCAGTTTTTCAGAAGAACAGAACACAATGGCTTTAAACTGTAGGGAACAAAAACCCTTTCTGCATAAAGGTTCCCGGAAAAAAATCACTAACATGAGGTATTGGGGATTCGCGACGCCCCCGATATAACCGGGTTCCCGGGAAGTGTGTGCTGCAAGAGATGGGAGAGACAGAGACATGGGTACAAATAGTAAGGGAAAGGGTGTGGGAAAGTCAGAGGACCACCAGCATTCCCGTGAGCCAGGTGGTACTGACTGAAAAGTAGTACCCATTTTTATTTTCTTTTTCATGCTATAGGTTACAATGATTTCACGTGAAAAGCTTGTGGGTTACAATGTGTAGAAGTTTCAAGTCTCTCCTAATAGTTACAAGCTGTCTTAGCTAATTACTCTTTATCTACAGAAGCAGGAACACATAGCTCTTTACTAAGCACAACTATGCCTTGAGGTATATACAGATAGTATCTCTGAACTCAGCAGCTGTGACCTATTCAATTGAGAAACAAAGAGATTAATACTTCTTACTGGGAGGTGAGCTTCCTGTTAACTGAGGCGTTCTACTGAGAAGGGAGAGGGAAGGAGCTCAACCTGGTGTTTTTAAGAATTGGAGCCTGATCCTGGATAAAGCTTAAGCCCGTTATACACAGTGAGGCGACACAAGATCTGGAAAATGGGCTACACATCTACTCACCATCAAGTGGTACTGACTGACTTAAATTATGATTCTCAAATAGTTGTACACCAAGGATGGATGGGGAGACCCACATCTTAGGGATGTGATGTACATTGTCAGGGGGGGGAAGGGATTATCTCTAACCCTCCTTAGGGAGAGGCAAAGATATACAATGTAACTAAAATGTCAAAAAAAAAAACTTTTATCGGGTGGTGGACTGGTGGGAGGGGTGAGGAGGGGAAAGGTGTATATGGACACAATGGGTGAAGTGCACACCACCTGAGGGTTGGACACGCTTGAAGCTCTGGCACGGTGGGGTGGGGGAGGGGTAGCAGGGGCAATATATGTATCCCCAACAATACTTGTACCCCCATAATAAAAATAAATAAATAAATAAATAAATAAATAAATAAATAAATAAATAAAATAAAAAGAGACACCAAAGAGCTCTCTTTCCTTCTCTCTCTCTATGTATCACAAATACCCACTCCCATTGCCCGCCATGTGAAGACACAGTGAGAAGA
>CAUYPO010040742.1:0-10965 GCA_963574435.1 Cheirogaleus major
TCTCCAAAGAAGACAGAATAACAGCAAGCAAACATATAAAAAAATGCTCATCATCTCTAATCATCAGAGAAATGCAAATCAAAACCACAATGAGATACCACCTAACCCCAGTGAGAATGGCCTATATCAAGAAATCCCAAACCAACAAATGCTAGCGAGGATGTGGAGAGTCAGGAACTCTCATACACTGCTGGTGGGACTGCAAATTAGTGCAACCTTTGTGGAAAAGAATTTGGAGATACTTCAAGCAGCTAGAAATAGAAATACCATTCGACCCAGCAATAGCAGTGTTGGGCATCTACCCAAAAGAGCATAAGTCATTCTATTATAAAGACATCTGCACCCATATGTTTATGGCAGCACAATTCACTATTGCACGGTCATAGAAATACCCAAGTGCCCGTCAATTCATGAGTGGATAACTAAAATGTGGTATATGCTCACAATGGAATATTACTCAATTCTAAGAAACGACAGTGAGCTAACACCGTTTATGCTATCCTGGATTATGCTTATCTTGTTATGCAAAGTGAGGCGACACAAGTTATGGAAAAAGTGCTCGACATCTACTCGCCATCCAAGTGGTACTGACTGATTAAAACTATGGTGCTCAAATGGTGGTAGTGTTCACCAGGGATTTGGGGCGGGGGTGGAGGGAGAGACCCACATCATAGGGGTGTGGCAAGCATTGTGGGGAAGAAGGGCATACCTCTAACCCTTCTTAGGGAGAGGCAAAGATATACAATGTAACCAAAATGTAAAAAAAAAAATCTTTTGTCAGGTGGAGGGCAGGCGGGAGGGGGGAGGAGGTGTATACTTACATAATGGGTGCGGTGCGCGCCACCTGGGGATTGGATTCGCTTGAAGCTCTGGCAAGTGGGGGGGCGGGGGGAGGGGTGGCAGGGGCAAGGTATGTAACCCTAACAATATTTGTGCCCCCATTATATGATTAAATAAAAGGAAAAAAAGAAAACTAAAATCACAGAGATACTTGTTCCTGAACTGTAACTGGAGAGTTAATTTACCTAAATGCTGAGCTATTCCATGAAAAATATGAAAAATAAAAGGTGAATAGATATTCATCATTTGGGGTATTTTTAGTATTATTTTTGTCCTTTTTTTTTTGCTTACTGAACACAGTTTTGTATGTCACTTCATGCTAATTTTGACAAATAAATACCGGATTAAATGCATTAACTATATTCTTACAATCATATCCCTGGGGAAGCTTTTATTATTGTTGGAATAAAATCAAAAGAAATATAGTTAGTTTATGATGCTATAGCCTACGCAAAATACCAGGGCATATTTTTATATTGAAAGTTTAAAATACTAAATATAATTAAGCAAGAGTGTACTGTTTTCGAACATACAAACTAGAAGAGTTATAATGTTACATCTGAGGTAGGATGTTGAATAGGTAGCCCATATAAAAAGGAAAACTCAATTATCATTTCCATTTTTCTTTTTTAAATATTCACATTGTACATATTCATGTTTTATATGGCATTAAATGTACTGATTATGTGTTTTGTTCTGTTCATTAAGGAATATAGTCTCATTCTTCAATTTAATTATTTTAAGCAAACCAAATAGTCAAAATAAATCCTGTATGCTACCCCTGCCCTATATTGCTTCTGTTGTGTAGTGCACCAGCACACTCTATTGGCCACATGGGATAATGAATGTGGTCTCCAAAGCAACAGTTTAATGTCATTAAATTCTGCTGTTTATGCTAATGACAAGGTATTCTTTTTTGCACTTATTTTATAGAATGAGCTGAAATTACATGATATTCATGGAGAAATCCAGAATTTTGGTATAGATGAGAATAAGAAATGTAAAATTCATGGCCACTTCGCACATATCACTGGTTGACCTAAGCATCTGAGGGACAATGGGATGAGGACATGAGACATGGTTTCAGATAATGGCTCATCTTGCTAAGCAGAGAGACCAAAACTAAGAAAGTACCCATTCAACCAACACCTTTTGAGCACCTGCTAGCTGTATTACAGGCTGATCATGTGGCTACAGAGATGGGGAAGACATAGGCCTGCCAATGCCTCACACACAGCATTCTGAAAAATTATTACAGCCAAAATGTTTATAAAAGTGTTTATGATACTAAGTAAGCAAAATAGGGATATATCTTAATTTTTAAATTAAAAAGCTTAACTTTTTTTTGCTGGAGTGCTATAGTGTCATGTCATCAGAGTTTGTGGGCTCAAGCGAGCATCCTACCTCAAGACATCTGCACCCGTATGTGTATGGCAGCACAATTCACTATTGCACTGTCATGGAAACAACCCAAGTGCCCGTCAATTCATGAGTGGATAATTAAAATGTGGTATATGCTCACAATGGAATATTATTCAATTCTAAGAAACGACAGTGAGCTAGCACCGTTTATGCTATCCTAGATTAAGCTTAAGCCCGTTAAGCTTAATCCAGGATAAGCTTAAGCCATTTTCTAAAGTGAGGCGACACAAAATATGGAAAATGGGCTCCACATCTACTCACCATCAAATTGGTACTGCCTGATTAAAACTATGGTGCTCAAACGGTGGTAGTGTTTACCAGGGATTCGGCGAGAGGGTGGTGTGCGAGACCCACATCATAGGGATGTGGCGAGCATTGTGGGGGGGAAGGGCATACCTCTAACCCTTCTTAGGGAAAGGCAAAGTTATACAATGTAACCAAAATGTAAAAAAAAAAATCTTTTGTAGGATGGAGGGCAGGTGGGAGGGGGAGGAAGTGTATACTTACATAATGGGTGCCGTGCACGCCACCTGGGGATTGGACACGCTTGAATCTCTGGCACGTGGGGTGGGGAGGGGTGGTAGGAGCAATGTATGTAACCCTAACAATATTTGTACCCCCATTATATGATGAAATAAAAGGGAAAAAAATAAATGATAATTAGATGGGACTTTGTTTTTTTCAATGGTATTATTTTTTAATTTTTTTATTTCAGCATATTATGGGGGTACAAATGTTTAGGTTACATATATTGCTTTTGCCCCACCTGAGTCAGAGCTACAAGCGTGTCCATCCCCCAAATGGTGCGCATCGCACGCATTAGGTGTGAGTTTACCCATCCTCTTCTCCCCCCTCCCACCGATGAATGCTACTACTCTATGTGCACATAAGTGTCAATCAATTAATACCAATTTGATGATCAGTACATGTGGTGCTTGTTTTTCCATTCAGGTTAATATATAAGCTATTATTTGTTCACCATTTTTTTGTGAGTGAGTAGTACTCTGTGGTATACATATACCACACTGAATTAATCCACTGATGTATTGATGGGCACTTGGGTTGTTTCCATGTCTTTGCGATTGTGAATTGTGCTGCTATAAACATTCGGGTACAGGTGTCTTTTTTATACAATGTCGCTTTTTCCTTTGGGCAAATACCCAGTATTGGGATTGCTGGATCAAATGGTAGGTCTATTTTCAGTACTTTGATGTATCTCCATACTACTTTCCATAGAGTTTGTACTAGTTTTCAGTCCCACCAACAGTGTATGAGTGTTCCTATCTCTCCGCATCCACGCCAGCATTTGTTGTTTTGGGACTTTTTGTAAAAGCCATTCTCATTGGAGTTAAGTGGTATCTCATTCTGGTTTTGATTTGCATTTCCCTGATGATTAGGGATATTGAGCAGTTTTTCCTATGTTTCTTGGCCATTAGTCTATCTTCTTTTCAAAAGTTTCTGTTCATATCTTTTGGCCACTTTTTAATGGAATTGTTTCATTTTCTTCTTGCTGATTTGTTTCACTTCTTTGTAGATTCTAGTTATCAGCCCTTTATCACATGTATACCAGGGGAATATTTTCTCCTATTTTGTAGGTTGTCTGCTCCATCTAATGATTGTTTCCGTGGCTGTGCAGAAGCTTTAATTTGATCAGGTCCCATATATTTATTTTGTTGTTGCTGTGATGGTTTTGGGGGTCTTCTTCATAAATTCTTTGCCTAGGCTGATGTCTAAAGTGTTTTTCCGACATTTTCTTCTATAGGTCATTAAATATGAAATTTCCAATTTCAAATCAAAAGACACCTGGTGTGGTTTTTAGATTTCTCCTGTATCTCATTGAGCTTCTTTAGAATCAATATTTTGAATTCTTTGATATTTGAAGGATTTCTTTGTCATTAGGATCTACTGCTGGAGAATTGTGCTCCTTTCAGTGTGTCACAGACCTTGCTTTTTTATGCTTCTTGTATCTTTACACTGATTTCTGTGCATCTGGAACAACAGTCACTTTTCCTCATTTTTGAATTTACTTTCATTCTTGGGGGACTTTTTTTCTTGAAGAGGCGACTGTGATGTTGATTGGGTAGGGCTGTTTGGCTTTACTTTGGGGCGCAGGCAGTGGCGAAGACTCCGTAGGATTTCCTCGGGTATAAATAGCCTTAGAGTTATATGCAGATTCTTCTGTAGGGTGAAGTTATTGGTGGTGGCTGCGGTGAAGTTGTGCTGGGGATTGGAATGCCTCGTGGGTCCTTCTTCAGATTTCGGTGGTAGTGGTGGTGAGCTGAGCATGTCAATCCTTGTGACCTACGGCAGTGTACGCTGGCACCTGTGTTGGCAGATCCAAGCAGGCCAATTCTTGGGTCTCTTGATGGCTTCCTCAAATGTCAGTTGTAGTAGCCGTGTACCAAAAGGGTGAGTCAACTCCTGACCTCCTGGGCAGCTGAGGCTGTGTGGGCGGTGGTGTCAGCAATGGTTGTGAGAAGCTCTTGTGTCCCTGAGCACCGTGCTCTTGTGTTAGGCGTTATTGCCGTGGGTGGTGTGGGTTGCCTTCAGGCAAGTAGGTACTGCTTGCATGTGAAAGCCAGCTGTGGTGGTAGCAGTAGGGTTTGTGCCCAACCTCTCTTCCTGCAGAGGAGAGCTCAGGTGTCCCAGGTGGTGGATTTGGTTGTGGAACCCCCAGGAGCCTGAATTCTCTGCTCTGTCTCAGCAGTGGGGCACATCTGGACACAGCTGGATCAGGGCCGCATGTGCTCAGGCCCCTCTAGTGTTGATGGGGGTCGCAGGGCAGACTTCAGGTCCTTGGCTAAATGCTTAGGTGAGGGGTGACCAACGCTGCACTGAGGTCTTAGTGTGGGGAAGGAGTGGTGGTCCCAGCAGCCCCAACTTTGGCCAGCAGCAGTGGGGCCTGCTTCCCTCTCGTGCTCCAGTCCCCACAGGGCTCTGTCTCCCATCCTGCCTGTGGCAGTGGAGGGAGCTATTCAGTCAGACACAGCAGATTACATCTAGTCCATAACACAGCCCCAGGCCATGGAAGATGCCACCTGGCCTAACACCCAGCAACTGTTCTTTTGTTCAGGTCCTGGGGTGGTGGCCAGGTTCCAGCACCAGCGCCTGGAGTCCAGCTTGTTTCTCAGTCCTAGTTGTAGGACCCCCTCCTTCGCTCAAGCCTCTGTTCCCGAAACCCCAGCCTAAATTTCTGTAACACCAAAGACTGCTGTTGTTACTAGATCCAGGGACCACGCGCAGCTTGTGAAGATGTAGGATCAGGAATGGCATCATACGGTAGCTGGGTAGGTCTGGGCAGGCGTGGGATGCTTCCTGGAGCAGTTCCTTCTTACAGTGTCCTGGCTGCTCCCTGAGATATTTTTGGGGCTTGGGAGAATAAAGGTGGTCTCCCGTGGCCTGGATGGTATGATTCCCCAGTGGGAAAGTGAACCACAGAGAGACACACAGTCACCCTGTCCAGTAACGGGCCTTCCCTTCCCATTTTGGCTGATCTTGGCCATGCAGGCTGCCTGATTTCCTCCTCCTTCCCAGAATTTGGATTTTCATTTGGCTTTTCTGTTGAACTCCTATGTTCCTGCTTGGATAATATATTCAAAGTGTTATTTTCCATACACTATTTTGATTGCTCTAAGTGGATGAGGAATGCTTCTAGTAAGCCATATTGGGGGGAAAAAGCCCAGCAATTTATATAATTACTAAAGTACTATGCATTTCTAAATACTGGCTCAATTGTTGAGTATCATGATAAGTTGTGAACCCTTTTATAACGGAAGAATAATGGGTATAATGGAGAACTGGAACCCCCATTACAATATCTCAGTTTCCATTTTAATGGCAGGTAGTGTCTGATATCAATGGTTAGACTATTTCAGTGGTTCCAGGACCATCTAACTGGGTGACTTGGGCCCATCTTAGTCAGTCAAATGAACTTCCTTTACCCTGTTTTGCTTCTAGCAGATGACTGGGAGGACACACCCCGGAAATAGCAGCTCTCTGTCCCTCACATCACTGGGAACAAGGAGAGGAGGTAACTGCCTGCGCTGATACAGGCCTAAGGCGCCAGAGGCAAACATCAGCTGGGAGGCCCCTTGTGCTGAGCGGGCTCCAGGGACCCAGGGGTCTTTCAGAATAGCTGGCAACTCTCTGGTTTTGACCAGAAGTTTCTTCTCAAGTGTCGCAGCATCACCCATGTTTCTTCTCTCGCTGCAGAGTTTTGTGAGGCTCAGTGGGGTAGCCACTAGGCACAGGTAGCGATTTAACTTTAATTTCAAATAAATTGAAATGAAATAAAATTAAAAATTCAGAGCTCTAATCACACTTGTCACATGTCAAGTGCGCGGTAGCCACATGTGGCCAGTGGTCGCCATGTTGGGTGGCACAGAGCGATCCCGTCCCTGCAGAAAGTGCTGCTCCTGCAGCTGGGCGACAAGGTGGGCAGGTCCCTTGCACAAGCAAGTTTGAAAAACTCCTCCCCTCACTTCCTCTCCGATCCTCTTTCTCAATATCCTGGTGTAGAATTGCCTGCAAAATCAGAGGAGGGTGCAGGACCCAGACCTTTCAGGTAAGGGAGCCAGAACGTGTCGGTGGGAGGGGGGATGTGTGATTTCGTGGGGAGGAGACCTCTCCCCTGGGTCTATATCTCAAACCTGGCAAACTTGCTCTCAGAATAGATTTCTTGGTGTTTCATATTTCCTGTCTTTGTTGATTTTAGGTTGTAATCTGTTTTGAAGGCTGATGCCCACAAATTAATGCCTCTTTCAGGGGATAATGCCTCTGCTCAGAGGATACTTGTTTTACAAATAAAGGATGCCTTTCACTGGTTATAAATTTTATAAGTAATCTTTGATACTTTCAGGAATAAAGTTGAGTGAGCAAACAGAAGTGGTTCTGAGGGTGGTCACGGGGAGAAGAACATTGGGACATGTAGGGGTCTCAGGTCGGCATGCGGCCCCCCAGGGCCTGCACATGGCTCAGGACCGGAGGCCCTGTGGTCTGAGGCTTTATGACTAGGGAAGCTGCCTCTTCAGGGGCAGTCCCTTCGTGGGTTTACCCGGAGGTGAGCTCCCCTTTAGGGGACAGGAGGAGGGAGATGCCACCCTGTGTGACTCTATACGGTTCAGAAAAATCTGGGGACCGATGGCTGCTTGTTCTGTAGGCAGAGGGAGCAGAAATCGGCCGCCTGAGGTCGGCACTTACGGAAGTGCAGTCTCCTGGTGTTGCATCTGGGTTAGGATTAACAGAGCAGCGTTAAAGAGCCCAGGTGCTGGAAGCAGGACACTAACAAACACCCAGAGACTCTTTGTTTTCTTGTTGCTGGCATTCTATCCCCTTTCCTAACACCAATCACTAAAGCTGATTGTTAAAATTTCTATGATTTCTCTTACCCGTTTATGAGCAGCTGTTTCCTACTCTCTATTCTAAAGGATAAAGCAAAAACCCTTCTTTCAAAAGAAGTGTCCGGCTTTTGACAATGTTTCATACTGATATTTGATGGCTTCCTATCTGGTGACTCTGTCTTTAAAAAACTCCCATTTTCTGCCTGTCTCGATCAAAGTCTACTCCAGTGAGAGTTCTTCAAATGTCTTTCTCCACTGCAAAATGTCTGTAGGTAGCAGTGAAAGAAAACATTAAAAAAAATAGTGCTGTGTTTCTATAACACTAGTATTAATCAACAAGGACAGGATTGTCGTTTTCACAGATTTGACGTGGGCTGGACATAGCGATGAATCTGAGACAGGCAAGAAGTGGGGAGATTATCAATTTATTTATTTGACAAATACTTACTGAAATCCATTCATCATCTAGTATTGTGCTTGTCCCCAGGGAATAAAGGGAAATATAAGACACATACGGTCCTCTCATCAAATGCTTATAATCCAAGAGGAGACAGTGAAAATCAGACAAATAACTTTCTGTTGTGGTGTCTATTCTGAAAGAAATCCCTGGAGTGCAATAAGAGCAAATGACAGTAGACCCCACCACAGGGGTGTTGTTGGTGGGGGTGGTGTGGGGAGAGGTTGGAGAGGACCTCTCTGGAAAGCCGAGGCCTGCGGGCCAAGCAGGAATGAGCTGGACACCGGATTGCAGTTGGAATGCTCCAGGGAGTAGGAAAAGTACTACAAAGGCCTCGAAGGAGGAAGAGGCCCGGAGGATTCTGAGGACATTGAGGAGACCTGTGTGGTGTGGCTCAAGCCTTCTGAGAGAGAAGGTAGTTGAATGCACAGGGTCTTATAGACCATTTCAAGGATTTAAACCATTTTCAAGAAGCAAGAGTAAGCCACTAGGGAATTTGAACAGGGAAAAAAAAATCAAATTTTAGTTTTAAAATAACATCTGATTATAGAGTAAACAAGGGATTAAAGGGGAGATGGTCAGTTAGGAGCCGTTGCATTGCAAACAACTGACAGTGGATTGTATTAGCATGAAGGTGGAGAGAAATAGGTGATTTTGAGGTTTTTGGAAGTAGAATCAGTAGGATTTGGTGATGGGCTAACAAGAGAGTGAGGAAAGGAGGGTTGTGGGTGACCCCAGGGGCCTGCAGGAGCCACTGGCTGAATGGGATGACGGAGACAGAACAGGCTGGGGTGGAGGCCCAGGGCTCGGCTGTGGGCAGGTGCTGGTTGAGATACCCATGAATCGCCAGATGAAGTTGAATGGGATTTAAAAGTTTGGAGCTTGATGAGGGCGCAGCCTACAGACTAAGCATAAAAGGCATCAAAGCAATGAATGGTTAGGGAGGGGGAAGGAACCAGAACCAGTGCTGAGAAAGCACCAGAAGCATTATGGTTGTGTACAGAAAAAGGAACAACCTGAATATGAGACTGAAAATGGAGAGTTGAGAAGAGTTGAGGGAAATGGGGCAGGAGAAATCAAAGTAACAAGTTTCTGGTGAAAATGAGTTGGCTACAGAGTGTCACGGATTCCAGGTGCTATCCATTTTCCTAAATGACATAGTTATGTTTCTTGATCTACAGGAGTTCCAACCACAATGGCAACCCAATACCACGGCATGAGCTCTAGCCCCGGACACCCAACAACGAGCCACGGTGAGAGGGTGCTTGGTTCCCTGGGTCAGGCTGCGGGGAGGACAGCAGAGCCAAGAGGTCCTCCCACCTTGTCACCCTGTCCCCATCTGAGCAAGAGAAAACTACTTCCAACCTCCTTTCTCACTTTCTCTTCGTTTGCCCTGCTCTTTTAGTTCTCTTGACCCTTTGCACTTTCTCCTCGTGATGTGGCCACAACGGCTAAGTGCAAGAGAGATGAAAACATCCTCTGTTCTAGCCAGAGCTTGGCAGTTTTTCCCTCCTGCTTCCTACAATATCGACACACCACAACAGCTGGCTGTAGCCTCTCTGGCTGCTTTTCTGCCCCTCTTCAGCCTGGGGGAGGACTGGGGAAGAGGAATGAGGGAAAAATTGATCCTTCATCAAGGTCCCTAATTTCCCAGCCCCTGGTGGTCTAGAACCAACAAATTAAACTGGCTGACATGCTGGGTGTATCACAAGGCCTTCCCTTTCCTCACTTAGCCATGGAAATTGACTGTGTCAGCTGAGCTTTTGCTGGTTTAGCAAACTACCCTACAATTTAGTAGCTTAAACATCAATCCTTTAGTTAGCAGGTCAGCTGGGCAGTTCTTGGGTCTGGGCCAGCTCGGCTCATCTCGGGCACTCACTTGGGCTTCTGTGGTCAGCTAGTGGTTCGTCTTGCATAGCCTCACAGACAGGTCTGGTAGTGAGCAGCCCTCAGGCCAGGGTGACAGGGATCGTCACTAAGTAGGCTAGTCCAGGCTTCTCCAGCAGGCAGTTGCAGGAAGAGCAGAAAGAGAAGGCCAGGCACAATGCACAAGCACTTTTGAGCCTCTGCTCGCATCGTGGTTTCTACTGTCCTGTTGTCCAACGCAAGCTGCACGGCCAGCCCAGATTCAAGGGCTGAAGAGACAGGATCCTCATGGGAGGAACTGCAGATCCACATCCCAAAGAGGCACGCGTACAGGGAAAGGGAATAATTTGTGGCTACACTTGCCATCTCCTCCAGGGATTGCTACCCACATGCTATCAACATGACCAAACTGTTGTGGTGCTGGAGCTGGCCTTTGGCGCCTTTTCATTTTACTTCCTATGCCTTTCCTATGCCCCCCGTACGGCTAAGCAACACCCTCAGGATGTCCTTAGCAGGGAATTTCCCAGTGTGTCGCAAACTAATAATGTAAACACCAGCCCACATTTTTCTTTAGATAATCTTAGCCTTCCTGTTGTGAGGCATATAACTTTTGGAAATATACTTCTTTTATCCTAAGATTCTGGTTATCATACCTGGGTAACTCTGCCTTAAGGATAATCATGGGTTGTATTAATATAATTCAACCCCCTGACTTCTTAATGAGGACAGCAAACACTCCATTTCCAATGCAAATTAGAAATGTAAATCTCTACTGCAGATGCCCCCAAATCTTGTGTTACTTCCTGCACCTTATTAGGAGCAGGTGTCAGCAGAAGCTCACACTTCTCTCTATCTTTTTTTATGTAAGGATATTATGGGGGTACAAACATTTTGGTTACATGCAATGCCTTTGCCTTGTCCAAGCCAGGGCTACAAGCCTGCCCTTCCCCCATGCAGTGCTCTCCACATCCATTAGTTGTGAGTTTATCCCTCCCCACCCAGTGAATATTATTACCATGTGAGTACCTTAGTGTTGATCAG
>CAUYPO010040744.1:0-33574 GCA_963574435.1 Cheirogaleus major
TTGTGGACCACTTTTGTTTCTTTTTGTGTGGCAGTTTTAAGTTATTAGTTTTTAAAATCAGTACTTTTTAATGGAAACAACTTGACCAAAAATCTGTCACAGAATTTTGAGACCCATTAAAACAAAGTTTAATGAGAAAAAAAAAAAAAAACACTGGAGAGATAGATACCAATCTTCTTAGAGTTACTTTCCCAGCTATGGAATAATAGCAATTGAGGCTGCAGATAAACAGGGAAGATGTCAAGAAGAACCCACCTGCATATTCTTAGGTAAATAATAGGTCTATATAAATCTGTCCTTATGTGAGGATGAGTTAACCAGGAAAAAAAGGAAGTTGGACAAAAATTCTGTCATCAAAAGGCATGAAATAAACACAATATGTGAAAGATTAATGAAGAAAACATATTACCGGAAATAGGAATGAATGTCTGCTTTCTACTCCCAGAAAAATCAAAGAAAATTTTATCTCTAGGCCAGCTGCGGTGGCTCACGCCTGTAATCCTAACACTCTGGGAGGTTGAGGCAGGAGAAACGCTTGAGTCTAGGAGTTCAAGACCAGCCTGAGCAAGAGCAAGACCCCTGAAAATACAAAAATTAGCCGGTCGTGATGGAACGTGAGCCTGTAGTCCCAGCTACTCAGGAGGCTGAGGCAGGAGGATTGCTTGAGCCCAGGAGTTTGAGGTTGTAGCAAGCTATAATGGTGCCAATGCACTCTAGCCTTGGTGACAGAGCAAAACTCTGTTTAAAAAAAAAAAAAAAAAAAAGACTGGAAGGAGAGGAATTAGAGGTAGCAAATACATTATAGTTCTACAGAATGAAAAGCAGAGAATTGGTGCAGTAGCCAGGGGAACAAAGAGGACAAGAGAGAATTTTTTTTTCCTAGTATGTTAATGGTAATAATATTAAAAAGAGGGAAAAATGATGATGCAGGAGAGAGAAATGTGAGTAATATGAAGAGAATATAGAAAAACAAAAGCAATTATTTTAATCCAATAAAACCCTGGATTGAAGTATGGGGGAGATAAGTGTATCAGGGCAGATCTGCCAGAATTACCTCAGAGTAGATCTTTGAGAGACTTCTCAAAGATGATTTGGCTAGATGATGGGTGTGGGTATTTCCAGACACATGGAAAAAAGAAGTGTTAAGGATAAAAATCTCTATGGCAATTACCTATTTCTCTCTCTTTCCAGTAGGCCATCATATTTTGTTCCCACTATTTGATGTGCATGGCTATGAAGTTATATTCGTTCTTAATCTATTAAGGCTAGTAATAATTTGATACTGTAATTATATAACCTAACTATTATATAAACCAATAAAATGAATACAAAAAGAAAGGTTACTTCCCTGAAAATTAAATGTTTCAGAAAAACTTGATAAAAGCAGGTTTTCATTATAGTTACTGTTAAATTCGATGTCAGTAAGACAACTATAAAATACTGGCAGAAAACATCATAAAAATGTACAAGGACTGTGCACCCATGAAGTTTTGTGTCTAAGTTCTTACTCCACTTTAAAGAATCTGATATGAAATTTCTATTTTGGAGGTGTACCTACAAGATATACAATGATTTCCAATTAGGAAATCCATCCTCAAAAGAAAAAATACTGACTGTCCCCACCCCTGCCACAGACATACCAAAAAAATATGGCAAATGCATGTGAAAGTTTTATTAAATGTTTATATTTATATGCATTTTTTTATGATTTCCCATTTTGATCTTTTCGATTAAATGAAGCTCCAACTGCACTGGATAAGAAGTTTGTCACTGTAAATTTTGCAAATAACGGTTAGAAGTTATTTTTTAAAATGTTAAGTATCCATACCAGAAATATTCTAAATAAAATTGTTAACACACTGTCCCTTCTTCCTTAAACAGTCATTTTTCTGATATTCAGAATCATCTAATAAAATCAGCTAGATATTTCCTATGTATTAGTCTTACAGCTGTAATATAGTGATGCTCTTATTAAATAGCTCGGACTTTGTTCCTATGCTAAATGGCACCAGCCAGACTGCCATTTCAAGTTTTTCAGTTTCCTCTCTTATTAGGAGGCTTGCCAGCTGTGACCCGTTTGCTGCCTGAATGGTTACTTAAAAATAATCTTTTCAACATTATTGACTTAAATTAATGCCTTTTTTCTTTACATGTCACCTTATGTCTTATTTTTGGCAAACATCATTTTACATTGCTAATTCAGAAACTTTATCTTAAATATAAGTAAGACAAATTTAATTCTCAGAATTTAAATATAATAGGCCATTTTATATGTGCTAAAGATGCAGATTATTATTTTTATACTAATTATTTATTTCAGCTTTAACTTTAAAATTTTACACTGAATCTAAAAATCCATGACTATTTAATTGTTAATTTATTGATGAGCTATATTTTGTGGTAATGATATTATGAATAGAATTTACATCTGGCACAGCAAAAAAGGATTTGAGAGGATCTTAGGACTAAAAGTTATTACTTAACCCTTGAAAATATCTGCTTTTATTTTGTGACCCAAATAGTTTTATTTTGATTTTATGTGGAAGGTTCTAGACTATACATATAAATCTGCTGAGTAGAAATAATCAAGTCACCTAATTCTATATAACATCCTCAGTTTTTCTTGTAAATTACTACTAAGCTTGCTACCAAACCACCTAAAAGTGTTACCAAGTAATCTCCAGTTGAAACAGTTTATCAACTTCGGGATAATAAATTTTGTACTTCAAAAAAACAAAAAATTTAAGCAGGACCACTAATTATTTTCCCTGTTCTATATCCAAACACTACTGACATGAATGAATTGTTCATTTTGAATGTTAAAAAACTTAATCAGGTATCACTAAAGAATAACTAAAACTGTAATGAAAAATTAAAATTATTCAATATAGAATATATTTAGGCTTGTGCAATATAAACCCTAAAACTAAAATAATGCATAACAGCTTAAATTTAGATTTTCTGTTAACATTTTGATCCTACAAGGTCTTACATGGGTATGAAGATTACTACTATGAAATGATAACATCTCTCTCTCCTCCCTCCACTACATCATTCCCAATATCTTTTAAAGATACCCTTCTAAAACCTAAATCTCACCAAATCGAATCATTTATGTCTTCCCCTTTCTAATAACTTAGTGTTAAAAAAAAACCACAAAATTTTAATGATATCCCATTCACCTGCAAGTTTCTTCACTGCCTGTCTAAATCTCATTTTCCAACATTATTTGCTAGCACTTCATGCAATAACTGAACTTTAAGCCTTCCTGTCCTTTCCCACTTTGCCCACCTACATACATTTCAATTCACTCATCAAAAATTTGCTAAGATATCAACTCTCTTTATCAACTAATATTTACTGACTACATTACCAGGTTTAAGACCCACTGCTATGTGTTATAAATGTGTAACTCAAGATACAGTCCTTGCCCTCAAAGAGTTTAACAATCTGGTGACTTTCTCCCTAAAACCTTACCCCTTTTAGAGCTATCACTTTACATTAAATCTAATTCTCCTGATGTACTTATTACACTGAATAGCAATTATTTACATGACTGTTTTCCTCTGCTACCCTATGAACAGGAGGAAGAGTAACTGTGTTATTTATCTCTGTAGTCACAGCATCTAGCCAAGTGAATTACCAACAGTAGTTGCTCAATACTGCAATGAATTGTATTCAGTATAGCATGAGCGTGAAAAAAAAAAGTTTTGCTAAATGAAAATATTTTTACAGCAACACCTTGCTATTATATAATCATGAGCTTCCATTATAATATATAATATAAAAATATATGAGATATATTTATGAATTAATAGTAAATCATCTTAGCAAATAGTAACTCCAAAATATGACTTTAATCCAGTGTTTCACAGGCACCACAACTGGACAGGACAATTCTTCATGGGGGTGAGACTGCCCCAAACCTTGCAGATGGTTAGCATTGCTGGCCCTGCCCTCTCAATGTCAGAAGCTTTCAGTCACTGTGACAAATCAAAACATACTACACATTTGAAAATGCTGCCTAGGTGAATAATCAACCCCTGAGATGAGAACCTCTGCTTAGTTTGTGATTGTGTTCAAATTTATTTACGAATAAATCACATATTACACAGAAAATAGTTGCTGTGCATCTCTAAAACTAAACAATTAAAATATAATAAAATGAAAATTTAAATATGAAGCCATTTCTTCAAATACTAGGAAACAGATTTAATAAAGTTAGCCACCCAACTTTAGGGTAATATATTACACATAAACTGGTAAACTGTAGAGCACCAAAAGGAAATGTTTATGAGAATCTAAAATCCACATGCAGATGCCAGAATTAAAATAATTTCTTCAAAAGTGAGATATTCAAGATGAGCTCTTTAAGTGCGAGAAGAAATCATAAACAGTCCAATTTTTATTGAGAGAAGAAAAAATTTTGCTAACTACTAACACTAATTAATATTTAATATATGGATTGAGACTGCTGCCACCCATAGGGTTGAATGTTAGGCACTTTATACATAACATATATACCTAAGCTACCTGGTGGGAAGTGTATGAATTCTACACTGTAGAGGAGTTCACAGTGGTATCCTTACTATGTGGTCAGCACTTTGCCCACATTCACAATTTATGGGTATAATGAAGTGGATTTATAAATTATATTAACTACTTTATGGGTCGGGCATGGTAGCTCATGTCTGTAATTTTAGCACTTTGCAAGGCTGAGGCTGGAGGATTGCTTGAAACCAGGAATTTGAGACTAGCCTGGGCAACACAGTGAGACTCCATCTCTATAAAAAAATAAAAACATTAGCTGGGTGTGGTGGTACATGCATGCACTACTAGCAAGTCAGGAGGCTGCGGCAAGAGGATCACTTAAGCTCAGGAGTTTGAGGTTGCAGTAAGCAATAATCTCACCACTGCACTCTAAACTGGGCAACCGATCAAGACTCTGTCTCAAAAAATTAAGTAAATAATAAATTAATTAATAAATTAATCATGATAACTTTTAATATAACTTTCATAAAAATGAGGGCCTTTAAAAAGATTCCTTCTAAAAATAATCATGGATTAAACATAACACTAATTTATAGAATCACAAGAAACAACATGAAGTGCCAAAGATGATGCTTCTGCTCCTAGTTATCAGCTACATTGTGATGAAAAAACAATGATGATCTCAGCCAAAAACTGATTATAAATTTAAGAATAAATTATTTGAATTACAGTATCTATTATTGTTAATAACAATCACTCTAAATTTCTAATACACTTTGAGAAACTGGCTAATAAGAATATAAAGCCTTCACAATTAGCAAAATATCTTAAGATACTGTTTATATTATCTCTATCTCATCCTAATTTCACTTATATTTATTGGTATATTGCTTGCCCTACCTAAAATGCTAGAATATTAGTAAATTTATATAATTCATAAACAAATACACAAATATTGGTGATCCATGCTCCAAAGCATTTTTACTGATAGAGAAGCATAATCAAAATAGTTAAAAAACCCATCATTATTGAAGACTGGAGTCTAAAAATAATTTCCCAAACCTTAGAGTGAACCAGTTTTAAAGACCATACTAAAAGACATCCGGCAAGAAGTGGCTATTGTTAATTACCTACTCAAAGGAAAACCAAGTAAAAGCTCTTTGAAAACAAATAAAGAGGGAGCAATGGCTCATGTCTGTAATCCTAGCACTTTCGGAAGCAAGGTGGGAGGATTGCGTGAGGCCAGGAGTTCAAGATCAGCCTAGGTAGCATAGAGAAACCCCATCTTTACAAAAAATAAGAAAAATTAGCCAGGCATGGTGGTAAACACCTGTGGTACCAACTACTCAGGAGACTGAGGCAGGAGAATTGCTTAAGCCCAGGAATTCATTTCAAGGCTGAAGTGAGCTATGATTGCGCCTCTGTACTCCAGCCCCGGCAACACAGTGAGACCACATCTCAAACAAAAGAAAAGAAATCCAAAAAAAAAACCAAACTGTACTTAAACTTTTTAAAATTCTGAATCCACTCCAACTATGGGTGGCCAAAAACCAAAACTGAAAATCACCAAGTGTCCAGATTCACTTTCTAGTGAAAATCACAGTACTAGAAGTAAGGCATTTAAAATATTCTACAATATTTTGGGATCCTAATTAAAATTTTGTTTAAAGTCTGACTTCCTTTGCAATAGTTGATTCTAATATAACCTTTTAAGCTGAGCTGATATTAAATTGAGTTAAATAATTATTGGATGCCTAGATAATTTATAAGTAAGATAAATACTGAAACACTGATTACTATGCATTGTTTTAAACTTATTTTTGCTTCTTATTTTTATATCCTATTGACAAACTACGATTTGGGTCATGTTAATGAGGATTAATTTTTGCCACTTTAAGAAGCCACAGGACCAGTGTGGTGGCTCATACCTGTAATCATGGCACTTTGGGAGCCAAGGTGGGAGTACGGTTTGAGGTTGCAGTGAGCTATGATTGACTCCACTGCACTCTGGCATGGGCCACACACACACACAAAAGGTATAAAAGAAATGAGTGGCTGTAAAAATTGTGTTGTGTACGCTCATGAGCTCTTACTAGTCTGCTAAAATGACAGTTCTCAATTATCCATCTCCAACTTTTCTCTGTAAAACAGAAGTTAGTTACTTTGGCTAAAAGTTACAATTAATATGAGTGGTTGAGACTATACCCAGGAATAAAAGTGATAAAGTATAACTGGGTATGTGCATTTATTTTTTAAAGAAAAAGAGTAGTATTGTCCTAAAGGAAGGATTCTTCGGCTTTTTTGTCTCCTGACCAACCTCTTTACACTCCTAGGATTTACTTAAGACTCCAAAAGAGTTTTTATTTTATATGAGTTATAACTATTGATGTTACCATATTGGAAATTAAGATTGAGAAATCTTTTTAATGCTTATTATTGATTCATTTGAAGACAATTATTAATGCATTGAATATTAACACAATGACAAACTTGAGTATTGTTATGAAAATAGCTGTGACCTCACAGATCCTCTAAGAGAGAACCACTGACCTAAAGTAAAATGTCTGTCTGTTCTAGAATATGAAAGATAAGAATGAAGGACCTAACCTGGAAAGTGAATTTTATTTGCCTTAATTTATAACACCCAACTGTGAAAAGAAGCTATGAAACATTTTATATTTTATTTATTTTTTTATTTTTTTGAGACAGAGTCTTACTTCAGTTGCCCGGGCTAGAGTGCCGTGGCGTCAGCCTAGCTCACAGCAACCTCAAACTCCTGGACTCAAGCGATCCTCCTGCCTCAGCCTCCCAAGTAGCTGGGACTATAAGCATGTGCCACCGTGCCCGGCTAATTTTTTCTATATATTTTTAGTTAGCCAATTAATTTCTTTCTATTTTTAGTAGAGAAGGGGGTCTTGCTCTTGCTCAGGTTGGTTTCCCACTCCTGACCTTGAGCGATCCTCCCGCCTCAGCCTCCCAGAGTGCTATGATTACAGGCGTGAGCCACCGCGCCTGGCCAAAACATTTTAAATTTTAGAAAATTTCATTCAATATTGATGGGCTTGTTCACTTAGAATACTGACTAATGACTTCATATACGAAAAGCTATTAGGCTATTCTATACCTTCTGTATAATGTGCAGAAATTCTGGGTCCTACCAGAATAATTTCTGTGCTTTACGTTGATTTAATTATGTCCTTGACTACATTAAAGAAAAAAAAAAAGATAAAGATTCCTTCTCACTTATAAAACAGCTAAGGTGTTAATCGTCTATGTGGTTTTTTGTTTTTGTTTTGAGACAGAGTCTCACTCTGTTGCCCGGGATAGAGTGCCGTGGCGTCAGCTCACAGCAACATCAAACTCCTGGGCTCAAGCGATCCTCCTGCCTCAGCCTCCCGAGTAGCTGGGACTACAGGCATGCGCCACCATGTCTGGCTAATTTTTTGTATATATATTTTTAGTTGGTCAATTAATTTATTTCTATTTTTAGTGGAGACGGGCGTCTCCCTCTTGCTCAGGCTGGTTTCGAACTCCTGACCTTGAGCGATCTGCCCGCCTCGGCCTCCCAGAGTGCTAGGATTACAGGTGTGAGCCACTGTGCCCGGCCTTCTATGTGTATTTTTATTGCTACTTTGATTAAATAGGTAACCAGAGATTGCTTTCAGGCATCCATGATTCTATCTTAAGTCCTAAATATCTTCTAACAATTCTCTATTTGCATTCCCCTAATCAGATCCTAAATATAGAAAAAATAAAACTTTCATAATATACTACATATTTTACACTTAACTATCTTTGCGATTTCCCAGAGTGTCTCAAAAAAAAACCTAAAAAGATTAATCCTTTCACCTCATGAAAATAGAGCTGCCAGAATTAGGTTTGTTTGGTATGTTACCATTGTAAGAGTTGCATGGGAAAAGTGTCAAATTAAAAAAGACACTTAATCTTTTCCATAACCACAACAATTTAGTAAACCCTGCTTTTGTAAGCCAAAATAAAACATTTAAAAATACTTATTTTCACTAATCTCAGAATTCAGGTTTTTAAAAAAAATCTCCTTACTTTTCATGGCAACAGATATATCTGCACAGATTCAGTAAGAATCTATTCTCCTTTTACCAGGACATAATTAAAACAAATCTATTGGGCAACAAAAGTTTTACCTGGAGTATCATATTTGAGAACAATGCTCATTTAAACAGGTATAACAAGCTATTTTGAAGGAACTAATGTTGACTTTATAAGCCCTCCCAGGAAAACTAGCCTGGTCTCTGGCTTAAAGGGGCTCAGCTTTACAGGTGATAAGGAAGGTCACCTTCTGGCAGGCCAGGAATCTTAGGAAATCCCAGGGATATTTAAAGGCACTGCTGTAGGTGAAATTTGGTAGAGAGTCCTGGCCTTGCTTTCCCAGCCTAAGGAGAGCAAACAACTGTGGCTTTTAAATGTCCTAGCTGAGATTCCTTATGAAAAGTTACAATATTAATTTTGCAACTTGAGTATTTGTACAGTAGTATGTAGGCTCTAGATATGCAAAAGTAAACTCAAAGAGGCCTATATAGTTAATTAACAGTTTTGCTGAACATATATAAATAATAAGCCATACATTATAATGAGACCAGCTTTTTTGGTGATCAAGAAAAATCTTTCTTTAAGATAATTATGATCATATTCCTCCAAAAATCTTACCAAAACCATTCCTTGTAAACAATTCAAAAACAAATACAATTACCCAATACATTTAGTAATATATGATTATCTGTAACAATCAAGAATATACAAGTTAAAATATTATTCTCATTGTTAAAAAAACAATGACAAAAACATTCTCAAAGTTGAGTTGGATGAGTATAAAATGGTATAACCTCATCAGAGTGGCATTTTGTGGATATGTGAGAAGAGCCTTACAAATCTGAGTAAGGCCAGACACAGTGGCTCACACCTGTAATCCTGGCACTTTGGAAGGCCAAGACTGGAGGACTGCTTGAGGCCAGGATTTGAGACCAGCCTGGGCAACAGTGAGACCTTCTCTCTACAAAAACATTAAAAAGGTAGCCAGGTGTGGTGATAGGTGCCTGTAGTCCCAGCTACTCGGGAGGCTGAGGCAGAAGGATTGTTAGAGCACAGGAGTTTGAGGTTGCAGTGAACTATGATGATACCACGGCAAACTAGCCTGGGAAAGAGTGACACCCTATCTCACCCAAAAAAAAAAAAAATCTGAATAACATCCACTCACATCATGCCTTCCCCAAATCCATGAAACAGGACAAAAATGACCAAAACTAGTGATCCTTAAAGAAACCAGAAAAATTACCAATACTATAATAAGACTTTGACTCTATATGCATATGCCCTAAGAGTGCAAGGTAGAATATTCTGAAATGTCCTAACCCATAACTTAGGGACATGGAAGGTCTACAAGAGAAGTGCAGATCACAAAGCTTGAGACTCATGTTCAAATAGCAGAAAAAAATCAAGGGCTATCCTTCTGACCTTATCATTTTCATTTGTTCCAACCTGTCATTAGGGTTGAGAAGGAGCCAGCTTTGAAGGTCATGATGATCAAATTTGACTAAGCAGACATAAGCAGACATAAGCTCCAACTCCCCATACAAAACTCATCGTCCACAGTATTCTATTCTCTCCATTCTCTCCCTTGTCCCGCCTCCATTCTCAGGTGTACCAGGCTCTCCTCAAAGCAGGGAAACTGCTAAAATCAGCAGTTAATCTTCATACACAAGATCAGAAGAGCCCCCAAGGGAAGGATCTCAACAGATTTGGAGAAAATATATCCAAACTATACTACCTGTTGCCCAGTTCACCTTGCCACTTATTCCAAATACTTAAAACCATCAACATCTAGACCTCTAGCACAAATCACAAGAAAAAAAAAAAAAAAAAAAACGTTAACCAACACTGAAGTAAATGGAGAAGGCCACCAAGCATCATGGAGTTGCCCATGCATTTAACACAATTCAACTTCCTTTCCTGATTTAAAAAGTCTTCATAGAAATAGATGGACACTTGTTTAACATGATCTTTTAGAATACATATAACCAACCAAAAGGCAGTATCATAGATGAAGATGAACTACTAGAATCATTTCCAAAGTTAGAAAAAAGATAAGGGTGCCCAATGTTAACAATGTGCTAAATACTAGTCAACTTAATTTTATTCTTTACAGAGAAGAATAAAGTCACAGATACTGAAAGCAGGCAACAAAATTATCTTTATTTGCATAAGAAATGATTATGTATCTAGAAAACCTTAGATAATTAAAAAATTATTAGAAACAGTAAGACTGGAATAATTCAATCAATAGTCAGTACAAGCTGGGCGCAGTGGCATAGGTCTGTAGTCCTACCTAGTTGGGAGGCTATGGTGGGAGGATCATTTGAGTCCTGGAGTTTGAGACCAGTCTGGACAATGTGGCAAGATCTCATATGAAAAAAAAAAAAAAAATTGTGTGACTTACTCAGCATTTGGGGGAAAACTGAAGAGTCTCTGGGAAAAAAAATAAAACCGGGAATCCAAACTTCATTTCTTTCACTTAAATAGATTCCATCTAAGGTAAAGATTCGAGTGTCAAAGCAAGACAAACCTATTATAAGAGTTATAATTGAAAAAAGATACATTGGTCTTCCATACACATATTTCTTCCATAATGGAAGTAACAATCTGGGGTAAAAATTCCACCATACATATTAGAAATGGGAATAAGAGAGGGGAAGATGGAAGGAAAAAGAGAAGAAATGAAAAGATAATCTAGCAGTGGTGTGTTGGAATTTGCTCATAGTGGGGTTCATAAGAGTCCACTGTTAAATTTTCAGGGATTTTGCAACCCAGTTGTTAAGCACAATCATTATTAATCAAATTATGTAAACTCACAATAAATTATATTAAAAGTAAGGTAAAAAACACTCGAAACTCATCACTTCCTAATTATTTTACTACATTTTATTATCTATGTTGTGGAGGTTATTTACATCTATTGTATACAATGATCATACAACTGTACTTCCCAACTCTGTTCTATAGCATTAAATTGTTGAATTGAAAGGGGCCATGGTGAGCGTATTTACACAAGGAAAAAAGTACACACTACAAGTTTGTATAAGTGTTCCTTTGCCACATATACAAACCAGTTGTTAATATTTTCCAGAATACCACTGCATATATGTAAAATATTCATGTCCTTTGATCCAGCAGTTCAATCTCTAAGAATGAATACTAAGGAATTAAACTGGAATATGAAAAAAGCTTAGGGATGTTTGATGTTATATTATTCCATTATATAATAATATATAGTAATAAAAATAACTTAAATGTCATAAAATTGGGTAGTTGAATAAATTATGATATGCTGTTTAAAAATATGGACATGTCACACCTGTAGTCCTAGCTCTCTGGTAGGCTGAGGAGGAAGATCGCTTAAGGTCAGAAGTTTGAGACCAGCCTGAGCAAGAGCAAGACTCCGTCTCTACTAAAAAATAGAAAGAAATTAGCTGGACAACTAAAAGTATATATAGAAAAAATTAGCCGGGCATGGCAGTGTATGCCTATAGTCCCAGGTACTCGGGAGACTGAGGCAGTAGGATTGCTTGAGCCGGAGAGTTTGAGGTTGCTGTGAGCCAGGCTGACGCCATGGCACTCTATTCTGGGCAACAGAGTGAGACTCTGTCTCAAAAAAAAAAAAAAAAAAAAAGGAAATGAAAAAATGCCCATGATATAATCCAAATGATTATAAAAAGAGCTAATAAAATGAAAAACATAAAATGCAAAACTACATAATAACTGCTATTTGGTAAAAAAGAAAAAAACACATATTACATTTTTAAAAGTGGAAATTTTTTTTCAAAATGCAACAGAGTCATTGCCTTTTTTTTTTTTTTTTTTTTTTTGAGACAGAGTCTAGCTCTGTTGCCCAGGCTAGAGTGCCGTGTCGTCAGCCTAGCTCACAGCAACCTCAAACTCCCAGCCTCAAGCGATCCTCCTGCCTCAGCCTCCTGAGTAGCTGGGACTACAGCCATACGCCACCATGCCCAGCTAATTTTTTCTATATATTTTTGGTTGTCCAGCTAATTGCTTTCTATTTTTAGTAGAGACGGGGTCTCGCTCTTGCTCAGGCTGGTCTCAAACTCCTGAGCTCAAAAGATCCACCCCCCCCACCCCCGGCCTCCCACAGTGCTAAGATTACAGGTGTGGGCTGCTACACCTGGCCTGCATATACACTTTTATCATAAACAAGCAAGTGACACAAATATATAAGATGATATGAGAATTTATTTTTTAAATATATAATATGTAAGATGATATGAAAATTTATTTTTTTTAATTCCAAGTTATACTCTCAAATAGCTTTTATTTTCCTTTCTTATTTTTCATTTTTATTGACACATAATAACACATAATTGTATTTATTTATGGGGTACAATATGATATTTTGATATTCAAATAGTTTTAATTCAGACATCTAAAAGGTAATAGAATTACTTACCAGGATGATACCCCTACCTCATCAAGGAAAATGTATTTTTAGTATTCTCAGTGTATTTAGTAAAACTAATATTTTTTAGAAAGATTCCTATCACAATAGGTTAAAACAAAACTACAACAAAAAAAGATGACGCTTTAAAAAGCTGACCTTTAGTTATCTAGTTCAATATTGTCTATAATAGAGATTTTAGCATATACAATATAATACAGAAATGTGATATAGATAAGTGTTGATGGAAAGTTGGGCCTTAACATGGGCATAAAAGGACAGTTTTAGTAGCAGAAAGAAATGCAGAAGAATTAAATGTCAAAAAATAAAATCAAATAATATGAGAAATAACTACAAAAACTTTGGCGAGGAGGTGATTTTTAAACTTAAAAATGGAAAAAATTACTTAAAAATCTAAATAATTGACACGTTAATTTATTACATTTCTCTACATAAAAAATGTTAAAAAGCAAAAGGACTATTATAAACATAAGTATAGTATCATTAATACTTAAAACAATTTACAAGTAGCTAATAATAAATATACTAAAATCCCAGTGCGGTAACAGGCAAATGTCAAAGATAAATCACAAAAGAGAAATTGAAATACAACAGGTTAAGAAACTGAAAAGTACCCACTCTAGTGATAGAAATGCAAATCAAATAAGATACAATATTTTTGCAATGGAATTGGCAAGTGATAAAAATGATGAAAATAATCCAATGAAAGGTGGTAAAATAGATACAGCTATACATTGCTGTGAGATATAAATTCATAAAATCCTTTCAAAAGCCAAGTTGGCAATACATATATCAAGAGCCTTAAAGTACTTCCAGCTCTTGACTCAGTAATTACATTTTTTGGAATTCTATGAAAATAATGTCAAACAACAACAAATAAAAGCATTATGCATAAAAATGTTCACTGAAGCATTATTTATAGCAGAAGGAGGCAAGGAAAGAAGGAAGCAAGGAATCTATACAAACAACCACATGCTCTACCATTAGCACACAGAACTATTGGGGAAGAATCAGATAATCCTGCAGAGAGGTAGAAGGTTCGGAAAATTTCACAAAAGTGAAGAGTATTAGAAAATAAGCAGATTTTACCAAGCAAAAAGAGAGAAAATAAGAATTGAAAACAGGGAACATCATATGCAAAATCATGAACTCAGGAAAGGCTATACTCCGGGATCCATAACAAGTATGGTACACCTGTAATCCGTTTACAACATGCTGCCTCCTATCGCCCAGTGGTTTTCAGAAACCGATGATATTTGGCAATGGTATGAACACACACACATACACAGAGCAATAAACACAAATGCAAATGAAAAAGATTAGGCTAGGTTGGTGTGATTATTCATCTGTATATAATGTGATATACCAGGAGGGAAGTAGAAGGGTTTACAAAACAGATGAGAGTTTGTCTTAAGCAAACTAACTCATCATGAAACTGTATGACATATTAGAAAGAATGCCTAACCACTGGCAAGTGGTAAGCCACAGCCAATAGTTCCAGTTCTCATTTTAGTCATCTGAAAAGAGGAAATAAAGTGCTCAACTACATCAAATTATTACTATGATTGTATAAAATGGACTTGAATGTAAAGTAATACAATCTCCTACCTCCCCAAATCAGCCAATCCCATTACTTTAAATTATTATGTCCCTCATATTTATCCTTCTGCCCATTCACATTGCTATTAGTCTAGTCATTACCACCTGTCACTGTAATTTATTCAATAAATCAGTGGTCTTTATTTTATTAGCTTCTTCTTACTATATAATACATTCAATAGATTTCTTCCAAACCTATCTTTCTTTTCTTTTTTTAAATTTTATTTTATTTCAGAGTATTATGGGGGTACAAACGTTTTGGTTACATAAATTGCTTTTGTACAGTCTGAGTCAAAGTTGTAAGTGTGCCCATCACCCAGATAGTATGCATTGTACCTATCCAAACCTATCTTTCCAAAACAACTTTTCAATCACGTCACCTCTCTACTTAAATCTATTCATTAAACCAAATTCCCCTTTCTAACTTTATCTCCAACTATTTTCTTTTTCCTTCCTTCCGTCCTGCCTGCCTGCCTGCCTTTCTTTTTTTCCCTCGACAGAGTCTCACTCTGTCACCCAGGCTAGAGTGCAGTACAGTGGCATGATCATAGCTCACTGCAACTTCAAACTCCTGGGCTCAAATGATTTTCCTGTCTCAGCCTCCCAAATAGCTGGGATTACAGACAGGCACATGCCACCAATTTTTTGGTGGCTATTTTTTTTCTATTTTTAGTAGAGATGGGGTCTCACTCTTGCTAAGGGTGGTCTCAAACTCCTAACCTCAAGCCATGCTTCCATCTCGCCTCCCAGAATGCTAGAATTATAGGCGTGAGCTACAACGCCTGGCCTACCTCCCACTATTTTCAAACAAATTTTAGGTGGATAGATTTCCCTACATCCTCTCCTTTGTTCAGGTTGCCATTCTACGCTAAAATATTTACTTCCTTCAAGGCCCAGCTCAAGTTCCATCATCCTTTTAATTGTTTGAACCCTTTTAATTGCAAACTAACTTTTAAAAAATATTTTTGGGATACCAATAGCAATAATTAGGCACATAAACTATATTGAAACATGTTGTGTTCCTATACAGTAGAGGCTTATCTTATTAGGTTTGGGGTGGTCGAGTAGGTTCTAGTCAGTAGGTCATATTAAAATATAGCAAATATTATCTTTAACATGGTACCACACTGGACACCTAAATATTGTCTCTCAATAAGTCCAACACAGCCAGTTTAATCACAAGCATTGAAATAGACATCATTTATGTAGTTGAGCTCCAGATACCTATAGCTGGGGGGCATTTAGTAGTTATAATTAAAAAATTCATACAAAAAATATTTATAACAAGACGAGTGTCAAACTTAGTGTAAGATGCTCACACTAAGAGAACTGTAAGAGGAAAAATTATCCTTTTCCTCTCCCTTTCAGGTTCTATATCTGGGGACCTACAAATTAAACCAACGAAAGATGGAGTAACAGGAGAAAATCCTTATTTTTTTTTATTGATGTTAATATTTTTGCATTTCATGGGGGCTTCACAGAAAAGAAATAAAAACCCAAAGAAGCAGTTAGACTCAGAGGCTTATAAACCATTTTAACAAAGGGTAATAAATTTTGAAGGGACTAGACAAAGAAAAGCAGTGGGGGTTGGGACTTTAAGGGTCAGTAAATTGTGGAAAGGTATATAGTATGGGGAAACTAATGAAGGATAAAGGTTATGTTAGAAATGTTTGTGTAGACTCATCTCAGTACTGACTTTCTGTCTTCTTCATAGTCATAAAATTCCCCTGGAGAAGGAATTTATGGCAGTCCTCATTTCTCAGAAGTTTTTGCTTCTAGTCAGATAAAGGAAGCTCCAAGGCTTCTTTCTGCATCTGTTGATTCTAACTGCCTTCAGCTCAAAATAATTCATATGCCAAAGGGGCATATTTTGGGGTGATATATTCTGATCCCCTTCACCACCCAGGAACAGACAGCACCTGACTCATGTATCCTTCCTGGAGCATAATAAATTCATTGAGTGAATGATGGCTATTGAAATTGCTTTCCTTCTCCATCCCCAAGTTTTTCCTAATATAAATAATTGAATTTTTGTGAGTTAAAAAAAATCACAAAAGATGAAACTTTACTCTACGTATACCCTTTCTCCCTACGTAAATTATGAACTCCTTGAACATATGAGCCATGTATTTTACTTTTGGTCACTTTGAATTGTTTCTAGTTATTAGGAAATAGATGCTGACTTAATTCTTATTCTCAATTTAATGATAAATTTATTTAACTAATTACTAATACCTAATAAGGGACTGTTACCATATCACAATGGTACTAAACATGAGAAACTGATAAGTGATTTTTATTTGTTTCCACGGGTAACGATAGGATTACTTTTGGTTCATTTGTTAAATGTTAAGATTATAAATACACAAACATACATTTTTACCCAGATACATGTAATGAATTTAGTTGGCATCCGCCAAACTTCAGCTGTGACATATTAAATGCTACATGGAAAGAATAAAATATTTGCAAAAAAGTTGCCAAAAAATCTATTTCACAAAAGGGGTCTCATAGTAAAATTAAAAATACAAGATACTACGTCATAGAATACTTAATAAAAAAAAAAAAAAACAGCCGGGTTCAGTGGCTCACGCCTGCAGTCCCAGCTATTTGGGAGGCTGAGGCAAGAGTATCATTTGAGCCCAGGAGTTCGAGTATAGCCTGGGTAACATAATGAGACCACATATATAGAAAAAAGAAGAAAAAAACTTAAAAAATTAAAAAACAGTGAAATTCTGGTCACTTTCAATTTAGCTATTCTCTCCCCCCAAGCATGCCTTGTTCCTACCTTCCCATTTTATACATAATACAAAAACATTTACACATTGTTTAAAACAATTCTTCACTTTTGCAAGTTTTGGCAAGTATACCTATGAACAGGCTTTCTGGAGGGGAAAGGGTAGAGAGCTTTTATCTAACTGTCCAAAGTTATCACATGTTCTTCCTGGACCAACTGTTTACTGTTTACACTGCCCTTCCTTAACTCTTCAACTTCTACTTCAAAATCTCAAGGTATGATTACAGATAAGGGTTATTTTCTCAACAAGCTGCTGAAAAATATTAATAATAATGCACAGGAATTTAATGCTAAAATACTTAGATCACCATGGGCAAAATCTTGATACTTTCCTATAACAATGTTTCACTCCTAACTGCATTTAAAAACCTTCTTTAAAGTCGTTTGTCTCCTTTTTTTGTTGTTACTGCCCACTCCCTCCCCCTAAGGATAATTCCTTTATCTTTGTAGTAACCCCCCTTTTTTTTTTTTTTTGGAGACAGAGTCTCACTCTGTTGCCCAGGCTAGAGTGAGTGCCTTGGCGTCAGCCTAGCTCACAGCAACCTCAAACTTTTGGGCTCAAGCAATCCTCCTGCCTCAGCCTCCCTAGTAGCTGGGACTACAGGCATGCGCCACCATGCCCGGCTAATTTTTTCTATATATTTTTAGCTGGCCAATTAATTTCTTTCTATTTTTAGTAGAGATGGGGTCTCACTCTTGCTCAGGAATTTTTTCTATATATTTTTAGTTGGCCAATTAATTTCTTTCTATTTTTAGTAGAGATGGGGTCTCACTCTTGCTCAGGCTGGTTTCGAACTCCTGACCTTGAGTGATCTGCCCGCTTCAGCCTCCCAGAGTCCTATGATTACAGGCGTAAGCCACCACGCCCAGCCCCCTCTTTTAAAATAAAGAGGTTTGACCCACACCTCAGTCAGTTACTACTGCCTTACAGATCCTATTTCCTTCAGCAAGCTGCACTAACAACTCATAAAGGGAGTAGAATGTCATCCTGTGACTTACAGGCTGCCCCTGACTTTCCAAATGCTCAAGATGGGTTTTGCAGTTTCTTATGTCACCATAATGGTTTCATCTGGATCCTTGAGTGTGGCCTTTTCACTTAATCCAAATTTTACAGAACAAATCCTTTTAATAAAGGGATTTGTTCTGTGAAGTTTGGATTCAGCTGAGGGGCTGCACTTGGGGATCCAGAGGGCCACATTGTGGCCTTGAGGCCACAGGTTCCCCACCCCTGGTTTATGTTAACAATAATACTTTTCCTGAGAAGATCAGAAGTATGTTTCAACAACCATGTCATCATGGAAACCAGAAAAGATAGTACCTGTGGCTTCTATCTAAACTTAGACACTAGATAGCCTTTTATTTTCACTATTTTCCACGTTTAATTTACCTCAAAACTCATTTGTATGTGATTATGTAAAAGTTTTAAGTGACAAGTCTCTCACAAGTAAGTGTTCATCACAATATTGCAAATAAAGAAAAGGAAACAAATCTCATTATATTATGCAGTAATAATAAATTTCATTATTACTATGTGATAATAATGAAGTTAGGAAAGCCTAATCACTGAAATATATTGTCCTTGGCCAAGACATTATGTAAAAGACCTTTTGTGCATTTGTGTTTTGAAAAATTTTTGAATCTTTCTTTTTTAGTACTCTCTATTTTTAGTGAAATCAAGTACTGGTGTTATTGAAAATAGGGACTATGAGTTTTGTTGCTTTTTGTCCTTATTGATATGGCTATTACTGGTAGGTAGTCCAACAGTCTCTCTGTATTCTCCATTCAGCCAAAGGAACTAAAAGAAGTAAAAGTGTTTTTTTTTTTGAGTCAGAGCCATCATTGAGAAAAGGGATACAGAGGTGATATCCCCTCTGCTTTCTACTCAATGTTCTTAGCAGGTGTGATCATGCATTAGGTTTCAAGAAAAATCATTCACAAAAGCGTAAGAAAAGAATCAAGAATAAAGGAGAGGTTCTGGTTAATCTCACATAAAACAGATTTGAATATCTCTGACCAGAAAGAGCAGTTTTGTCGGTTTTAACCTGGCCTCCACAAACAAGTCTATCATTGAAATAGATGATTTGAAACTGATTAACCCACCTTCTCCAGAGAAATTCAGTCAGTCAATTTTGAAAGTAATGGAGGAAGAGACAGGTCCCAGGACATTTTCTTTTGGAAGAGGAATGGGTTGGGGTGACCTCAAAAAGGTTGCAGAGGCCGACACAGTGGCTCATGCCTGTAATCCTAGCACTCTGGGAGGCAGAGGCAGGATGATCCCTTGAGGCCAGGAGTTCAAGACCAGACTGAACAGGAGCGAGACCCCATCTCTACTAAAAATAGAACAAATTAGCTGGGTGTGGTGGCATGAGCCTGTAGTCCCAGCTACTCAGGAGGCTGAGGCAGGAGGATTGCTTGAGCCAAGGAGTTTGAGGTTGCAGTGAGCTATGATCATGCCACTGCACTCTAGCTGGGGTGACAGAGTGAGACTCTGTCTCAAAAATAAATAAATAAATAAATAAAAATAACAGGTTGCAGAACCATCCCAGATGCCCAATGGACTAGCTTTAATGTATTTGTTCTATATGGGGCTCATGTTGTCTTTCTTTTGAATCTTTTCTTCCTGATCTCTGAATATTCAAAGTTTACTCATTCTTTTTTTTTTTTTTTTGCTTAGGTTGATCTCTAACTCCTGACCTTAAACCAACCTCCTGCCTCAGCCTCCCAGAGTGCTAGGATTAAAGGTGTGAGCCACTGAGCACAGCAAAGTTTACTCATTCTTGATGTAGTTTAATGCTACCTAAACCAAAGAGGATTTCCTAATAATTCCAAGCAGAAGCCACCTTTCTCTAATTCTGAACTTTCATAAACTTTTACCCATGTGTGCTTGGAAACAGCATTCAATATAAACATGAAGAATGAAGGCAGCTGCTTTTTTTTTCCCATTATTAATACAAGACCAATAAAAGTGTATCAAATACCTGTGTTTCTCCTGTGACTGGTATCATTGAGTCATTTTATTTTTCAAACAATGACTAAATATTTTCTATTTTACTAATCCAGTATATAAAACACTCAGCCCATTAACTCATCCGTTTTCTTTTCTAAATATAATTATCTGTTGTAATGAGAACCAGAAAAGGCAGATAAATAAAATCTCAAACTTTCATTTTAGCAAAAAAACTAAGAAATTCTCTCCATCTGACTTATCAAGAAGTAGGGAATATGGGGAAAACTAGATTTATTTGAATTTTACTTCCTTTTATTTCCTCTGCTTATTCTGTGATGAGATGCTAAAGAGCAGGGAAATAACTGAAAAGACAACAGTTAAAAGGGAGAGAAGAAAAGAACACAGAATCATTCACAACATGACTGATGTAACCTCAAGTAATGGCAAATTAACTGTATATAAAGTTATGATCCCAAGCAACTCAAAACTAATATGCAACACATCCTCCTTTAATAACCTTTTGAATTTATTATGTAAAAAAAGTACAGCCTAGTATCAGCTAGATTAAATTTGGCCATATATTCTGTTATATTACCAACATATCCAGCCATTTGTGAAGCCAAGAAAGAGTAAAATGCACTCTTAGGACTGGTACTCAACCTTGAAGTGTTGAGAGCTACTTCATCATCTAGTGTGGAGCCAAACACATACAAGCACATGTGAACCTAACACCACGTGTGGAAAGCTGGGTATACACCCATCATCATAAATCACTCAGGTATCCACTTATTTTAACATATACAAATCAAGGTATAGATCCCTGTGATTCTTAAAAGGATATCTGAAATAGTATTTAACATTTACTCCTTGCACTCTTCTCACTGAAAGCTTAGAATATAGACATTTTTCTCCTCTCTCCTTACAGTCATTATTGACAACATGCAGGAAACTATTATAACTAGACTAACTCATATGTACCATTTAAATATTATAAGAGCACAGCTGTACTTACTATTCCAGAAGTGACCCAAAAGCAAAGGAGATGCCTCATTAGATTCCTTCTTAAAAATTACTCTAATCCATTTATGAAGTCCTGTCAATTTTCCTTTCTATCTTGCTTTACACCACTCATAAGCTAAAAGTATTACCACTTTTTTACATATCAGATGACACTGTTTTACAGACTAATTAATCACAGTTTAGTGTTAATGTTGTTTCCCAAAACTATTAATGTATATATAACTAGTAAAATATAATTACCAATATTTTAAAATCAAAGATAGTTAATTTATGTATCTATGGACAAAATCATAAAACATATTTTCAAAAAATTACAATATTTGTGTAATATAGGTTTGTTTGGTTAGTTGGTTGGTTCTGGCCAAGATTAAATATGATAGGAAGACATGACCTCTTACACTTAATTTCCTTCAAAGCTTCTTCTTTTATTCAGCATTAAGTTTAAATTAAATATTTAAAATTGAAGCTGTTCTGTGTTGCAAACACAGCTAAAATGAAGAGCTTCTGCAGCAGTAGTGACCAGATTTTAAATGCAGGTAGATCAACAAAAAAATAAAAAATCACCAAGCACAGGCTCCATGTGTGAGTGGAATGGTTTATAATAGCTTGCAAATGACTATGTGCTTGCTGTAACCAGCTGTTCTTAAATTATGAATATGCAACCAATTCATGTTAAAGCCAAATCCCAGCACTATTTCTACAGAGAAATCCCAGTAGTTTTGCTTGTTCTACATGTTAGCTCTGTTAAGGATACAAATAGCAGTAAGCTTCAGAACAAATAGGACCAAACTATTGGCATTTCATGCACTAGGTCCATTATCACAGCAGGGAATGTCAATCATTGGTACATTCCTATAACAGCTCAGGCAATATGACAATGATCCTGTAAGAAAAAAAATCAAAATCTCTGCAGCATACTCAAAGTCCTTCTGACAACCCTAATGCTTTCTTACTACAGCCAATCAGATTGTCAGACCTGACCTACTAGAGGACTTGCAGCAAGCTTGAAACATTTAAAAACATCAATCATAAAAACAAAGACAGGACATTGAATTATACAGTATTAACCTCCAGGGTTTGCATACAAAGACCTTAGATTTATTTATGTCCTAGTGAGTTAAGAGCTTCAGTACACCGTTCTTTACACCAAACTGACTGCCAATTTGATGAACCTCTCTGCCCTCAGCAGGAGTGCACTGTCTTTGATTAATGAGTGCATGTTTGTGGAAAAGTGTTAAGAGGAGAAAACAGGAAAAACACACAATTATGTCTACACATAGCTGAAGTACCAATGCAATAATTATCTTCAAACCAAATGTTCCTTTCTCTTATATAACCATGCACACATGTGCACATAAAAAATTAGTAAAAGTTAATATTTATATATTACCTTTATTATTATTATCCCCAATACTCAAAATTTTATATGAATGAAAGGTATTGAAAAGCCAAAGTATAAACCAGATTTTATAAATTATAAAACCTATTTTAAAACCATTAATGTTTAAAAACAAATTGAAATACTCTTATACAGTAAAAATTTAAATATGTGGGATTAAAACTGTATTTCACCTCATATTCTTATAAAAGCCTATTAACTTTAAAAACCCAATGTTTAACTTACAAATATCCAGACTTTTAAATGTTTTACATTTCAAACTCAATTATGACTTACCACAAATCAAATAGCACTCAAAATACATTTAAAAGTCATGTAAATTCATTTAATTTTCCTGCTTTCAGCAAAGATGTTGCCAATATTTATAACTCCATATGCAGTTGTAAATAAATTAAGTATATTTATCACTCACAATTTCAAAGGTAGTATGATCAACAGGAAAACTTATGACTCAAAATTTAAACTTTTTATGACCCTTCTGTTCAGAATTACCTTCCTTTAAAAAACCCAATGCCTGAAAATTCCTACTTAAATTATAGGATGCTTATCTGCACTACAATTATGGCTATATTATCTCTTAAAATGGACTAAACATTGAGATTCCTTTATAAAAAATAGTTTACATTTAACACACAACTCAATTTGCCATAATTTGATTTATATCAACATCTGCCTTCACACAAATATCAGTAAACATATTTCTTAAAAATTGAGTTACAGTCTAAAGTAATAGAATGATTTTCTTTTTAAGGAGTTGTATGTAAAAAGGGTTGAGAAAGCATATTACCTGATTATAAATCATACCTTTAATCACAGTAATGTAGGACTTATTTACAAGGAAAGTATCTATATAAACTTATAATTTCAGGAAACCATAATTCTGGAATCACTCAAAAATATATCATTGGGCTAACAATTCGTTCATATGGTACAGGCAATCTTGAGCAAATTATATGTTCTGATCAATTTTACATATTAGGTATTTTTTTAATGGCCAACTATTTTAAATATGTTATAAATTTTATGTTCTTTTAAGAATTGTTTAATGGCTAATATATTTACATATCTAAAAGTTAAAAATCAATAAACATTGGGACTAGAAGTCTTTTAACATAGTAACAATAAACTACATGATATTGTTAAATCTTATCATCCTAAAGTTTTTTACACGAACTTTTTAAAAATGTGTTTTTGTCAGTTATCACTCTTTATTCTCCCTCTTTCCTCCTTTCCTTCTCCCCTCTCACCAAAAAACCCATGTAAATAGTTAGAAAAACTAGAAAATACTTAGGCACCAATGAGACACCATTTTAGTACCACAGTGTGATAGCTGAAACTATTGATAAAAGTTATTATAACAATACAAATATAATTTCAATTTTAAAAATCATTAAACAACTACTAGTAAACTATTTTAGGTCATAGTTTTTGTGAATTTTGCCTCATTATAAAGGAAAATTAAACACAAACTGCCTATTTCCCCAACAATTATTTTTCTCTTCTGATTACTTCCTGCAACAAAAGTTTAAAGAAACATTTAACCAAATGAGTCAGTATTTATTAAATAAAGCACAATATTGTTAAAATATCATGGTACAAATATTTAATTTTATGTAATCAAAAAATTTAAAATACCAAATTAGGTAATTTAATTAATACCTCAGGAAATCAAATATATTAAAAATAATTAAAACTTAATGATATTTCATTTTAAGAGTCCATATTACTTTGTGCTTAGTCACATTTCTTTTTTTTTTTTTTTTTTGGTAATTCTGACTATGACTAGTTAAAAAACTCAGAAACTACAACTTAAAATCTCTTCTTTGAGAAATCTTTAAACCTAAAAGTAATCAAGTTCCAACATACACCTTCACTAATTCAAGGAGGTAGGACAGAAATCTTGAACTTTCACACAACTGTGAAATCCTACATCTTGTATAGTAACACAAAAGTAGCAACAAAGACATTAACAATTGCAGTTCAAGCTGGGAGTGACTATTCTGTTTCAATTCAATGACACCACTAATGGCTTCTTAGCAGCTCCATGAAATCAACCAGCTGTCAAGTTGATGCATCAGAAGGAACAGTTATACACTCCCATAAGAAAAAGCAACACATCAGGATGTTTGGCAAAACATCTGCTCCTTTACACTGCAGTTCTATAATAAACATGCAAACAAAGAAATGGGAGAAAGGGCAACAGAATTAAAAATCCAAGGTTTCCATTACAGTCTTATATGCATTTTAAATGAATGGCTTTAAAAAATAAAAACAAATTTCTACCAAGTTGAATACTTTGTCATTCTAAATTTTTGAAAATGTTAAATATAATCAAATATGAGATTCTCTCAAAAAGGCAAAAACTACATAAAAATCATTACATTTAAAAAACTCAGAGTAAATTATGTTCATCAAGTAAAATCAGTATCATAATGTTATATATAAAGCTCAAAAATTAAAACTAAAATATATCCTTCCTTTATTTAATAAGTATTTAGTAAATGATGCCAACAGTATCCAAATGAATGCATTTCTAAAACTGAGCAGTCAAAAATATTTTTTCACTAGTACTTGAAAGAGTAAATGTTACTATAGTTCAGCACTAGTTTAACATATGAGAACAGTAAAGATACTATTATCTGGATTCTAAAATGTGTCCCCACTCCTGTTTCTTTCCAAACCATTATATGAACAAAATGATATTAAGTTCTCATAAATAACTTCCTGTTTTTAAAGCATACAATTTGATTTTCTTTAAAAAATAGATTCATTCATCAAATAGGCTTAAAATAATTTTACATTCAAACACTGATTTCAAATATTCATAAAATCTTATTTTTTTCTATCTGAAGCATATAAGTATCTTAATATTATCTAAATTATTGATTAAGCAGCAGTGACAATAATATGTACAGTGTTTACAATAGGTGTGAGACATCAAATGTACTTAACTACCATTTTCTTAAACTGCTTATCCTCTGTTGCTTGCCATTTATAATCTGCCAAATCTTCTAGTCCTTTGTTGCATGTATAATTTAGAACCATCTGTTCTATGTGCTTTTAACTATTTAAACATTTTTCACCTACCTACAATTCACACAAATGGCAGACATTCAATTCAGTCAAGCTTTCTATATAGCATTTTACATAAAGCAAATTCCTAGATAAATAGCAGATAAGACCAAAGAAGACTGCTACAGAAATAAAAACATACCACATACAACGTAAGTTTTTGTGCGTTAGACAAACCTTTTCAACGTATTCAGAATTGTTTCTATTAGTTTTTTTTTTAAGGTAATTGTAGTCAATGTTTTTCCCCAATCCAGAAGACAAAGAGAATGCAAATTAAATACAGACAGTTTCATGTCCTTGTTAGAAGAGATGTAAATATGCTGACTGAAAATGACTACAGGAGACAGAATTTCACTTTCCCACTCAATTTACAGTGCTTCTTATTTATATACTAGTCAGTGTATCATTAAGTTTGGTCACATGACCAGACCAACTTTTGTGAGGTTAAAAACTATTTTAGAGAAGCAAATTAAAACACTAGGGTGTTTTTTTGTTTGTTTGTTTATCTTTTCATAATGGCTGACACAAAGTTTATAGCTAGAGATTATAAAATAGCTTTAAAATCAATTCTGCCCTTTAAATACTCTACATTCTTGCTAATTGTTTGACTTAATATCTGCTACTAAATTCTAAAAGTATCCAGTATCTGAGGTATTTCCAATAGCTATATCTTTTCAAAATGTAAAAAAAAAAAAAAAAAAAATACAAAAACCAGAACATCTAATTACAAAAGAGAACTAGGTAATGTAAAATAAGTATACCTAAATATTAACCAAGCTAATTAAAGAAAAATCCATAGGGGAGAGTTGAGCAAATAAGAAAAGGAATATTATGATTGCAAATAACACTTGAAACCTTTAAAGAATAAAAGACACATACACAAAAACTAGGAAAATACCAAATGGCACAAAAAGTTTATACCATTTTTTGCACATAATTTTCCACCTGTTACCAAAACATAAAATGTGCAGACTTTGTCGATTCATTTTGAGAGCAAACCATAAAAATAAGCCACATAATTTAATCTTTAAGCTATAAGTTACACGATCCTTTAAAACGAGGAGGGGAATTAAGCGAAAAATTTACTCTTCGGAAAATTTCTCCGTAAAGTTTACATGACGTCACTGGGCCCCTGAACAATCCCTAAACTTCGAGCCTCATCTAGACACACTTTTTGCCTTTCTAAGGCTTTTTTCCCTTCCTAAAAAATAAAAAAGAGAGAGACTTGGGAATTAAAACTGCCCAAGATGGCGAAACGCTTGTTGTTTAGAGGACAGGGAAAAAATGGAGGATATTGTAATATACACAAAGGGATAAATTTCAACAACTCGGCCAAGGACTGCAGCTGCTTCCCTCTTTATAAGGAAGCAACACACAAAAGATAAATACAGAGGGAGAAAGAAAGAAGAGAAAATCTCCCAACAAGCAGGGCCAGCTCTGACGCTTCAAACACTTCCTTCTCTTCCCAAATCCCAATTCTGGGGTTCGTGGAACTAGTTTAGAGGGAGGGGAGCCGCGAAAGGGAAAGGGGGAGGGGGAGCGACAAGATTACAGGAGGGAAGCAGGAGAGTTGCGAGCTGGCGGCCGCTCCCGGGGAGGAAGTGCTGGGAGCTGAGACCAATTTGCAGACGTTACAGTGTGAGAAGCACCGTCCCTCGACCCTTCGGCGTTCTGACACAGACCTTCCCAAGTATCCAGGTCTTTCCCAGTCCCACCTGCCCCACCCCCCACCTCCGCTCATTTTCAGCGAACTCTGGAGCCTCAAGCTACACACGCAAAGCAAAAGAGGCCCGAATTGGGGAGCAGGGGTGGCAGACGCCGCTCATCAGTCCAGGAGGGAAGAGGGGGCGGAGGCAAAAAAGGGCAGCAGTAGGCGGACGGGGGTGGGGTGGGGGGAGCAATCTTGAAACTACCCCAGGAGGGAGTGGGGGAGCAGCGGATATTCCAGAATAAGAACGGCGATCGCGACGCGGACAGAGGTTGTTTTTTAAGAAGCAAAACTGTTGGCGGCGACCTGAGCACTGGAAGCCGAAGGGGAGGAGGAAGGAGACGCGAAGCTGGCGGCCGAGAACGGCGGCCGGCACAAAGGCGGCGGAGCGGCGGCGGCAGCGCCTGCCCAGGCCGGGGAGCGTGGCCCGCGGCCCTGCTAGACCGAAGTCCCGCACCGGCTGCCGGGAATAAAGTTTACGTTCTCCTGAGACCGCACCCCCCGCCTCCCACCCAGGACCGCACATCTCTGCATCCTCCTCCCTCAAACTCCGCTCGGGACCCCAAGAAGCACCTCAGCCTTCCAGCCAGCACAACAAAGAGACGCCGGCCGGCGAGGGTAAACACGGCGGCAGGGCAGGCAGGGCGAGCAGGGCAGGCAGGGCGGGCAGGGCGGGCGCCTCCAGATAAGCAACTCCGGAGTCCTCCGTTCGCAGGAGCGTAGTTCAGCCTTTTCTGTTTCGGCCGGCATTGTAACATTTGGGATTTTCTTCACCCACACCCCTCACACCCGAGGATTTTAAACTCACCTTTACTTTCGAACTGAGAGTTGCGGTGGATAGGATTTTTGCCTTCCCCAGATGGTTGAAGGTTAAGATTTTTGGAAACCCCACCACCTCCTTATTTCTATTATTATTTCTGCAAGAAAAGTATAAAGAGAGTTGGAGTGGAGGTGAGATTTGTGATCGGGAAAGCCCTCGACTCCCTCCTTCTCCGTCTTCCGCCTCTCTCTCTCTGATTAGTTCCTATCCAGCAGCAGATTGAAGCAGGAGATGATTCTTCTCAAGGTTTGTTCAGCAGCTTCACTTCTAGGCGAAGGCTTCATGAACCAAGTGACGTCAACCAACAAGGCTTCTCTCTCTCTCCTCTCTCTAACAATGAAAGTTGCTGTTAACAAGGAAAAAAGGAGAGAGAATTGTTTATACCATTTCAGTTCCAATAATAAATGACCTATCAGCTACTTAAAGGAGCCAAGGGAGGGGGTTGCTTCTTTCCAAGAATTCTGTAGCTTTGAGTTTGTCCCGTTCCTTGTCCCAGGAAAAAGTTAAGAAACTTAAAATGTTTTGTTTTGCTTTTAAAAGAAGAGAGGACGGAAAACAAGATAACTTAATTTTTAAAAAACGAAAACTGGAAAATAGAGAGCATAGGTTAACCATCTCCACCTAAACTTTTTTGTTCCTAAACTCAATTCTGTTGAAGTCTACAAACAAACTAAATTACTATGCCCGGAATTTGTGGATATTAGGACTCAAAATTTAAAAAGCAGGACGCAAGGTAGTCCCGGGATAAAATGCTACTGCCCTTCCACGCTCAAGTTAAACTAGCTATAATGTTTATGCATTGAGTTTAAAATAAAATTTTAATGAAAGACGTTAAAATAGTAAATCGTTTAGACTTGTAAGTACAAACTGTAAAAGGTAATCTCCATAGTCCCCCCACTCCCCCCACCCGTTTCTGAGAGGTTAGAAAAAAACACAGTTAATTGTAGGAATTGAACACTTCTTAAAAAATAAAGTTATGAGTAAGACTAGTAGCCCATCGCTCCATCTTTAAACTACACACGAGGTTATGCTATTTGTCTACCCCCAGAATCTCTTCCAACTTTCTGTTTTCACTCGTCCACTCCCCTAACCCCAATTCCCACATCCTGCAACAAATCAAGTTAAACTAAAGGTAAAGTACACCCCATTCCTCACCGGCACCCCTATAGCTTCCTAAAAACGATTTTTTTAAAAAAAGCCTTAACCTTGATAACACTTTATTATCCATGCATATAGGTAATTTTTTAAAAGTTCATTGAGGTAGCATTTTTTCCTCCTGAAGCCAACAAAGTATCAAAATTCATATAATTAAAAATTACATAATTTAATTTACAGGATGAAGACCAAGTAAAAATTAAGCTATAGGAGAATAATTTGACCATATATGTGTATTTTATACATACGTATTTGGATAAATGTATCATAAAAGATGCTATTGTTTTATGTTTCCTCTTCAGCCACTGGCTGTGATTTTAATTGTGCTGGAGAATCTTCATTAGTATTAACACATGGGGAGATTTCACAAAGCTGCTTCATTAGGAAAAAAAAAGCTTGGCAGACTAGGTCTTTTTGCATGCACTGAGAATGTCAGCCTTACCTCGGTCATTTGTAACATAATAAGTGCAAGTACAATGATTGCAATGCAGGAGCACTGGGGGAAGGGCAGAAATACTGCCTGTCTAATAGGGATATCTGAAAAGAAGGCTGCTCATTACATAGTAAAATGTATGCTAAAAATTAGTGAAGATGATGTCTCAGGAGACTGATGCTAAATAAATTAATGTGCTGATATGTTTTTAATTATTATTTTTGTAGTAGTTTATTTCATTCTCAGGATTCACATTGAGCAGCAAAGCTGTGCTAGCACTTATTGATTTTTTTTCCCTGCCACATTCCCGGAATACAGATTTTAATCATTTCACTACACCACACTCAGTAATTTCATTAAAAACTGGAATCTTCCACCCCCAGAAAAGCATTTAATTTCAATGACATACAATTTCTCTTTTAGCAGCAAACTGTCTCTACAGTAAAAACTGGCCTAAGGTTCAAATGCATAATTTAATCCTCAGTTTTCCATGCTCTGCATTCCTTTTAAGCTATAATTTGAGTAAGTAGCTAATAACTGTAATAAGGACAATAATTTCCTTATAATATATTATTAACTCATATTTAATTAACTCATAGTCCAACCTCTGTACATGTATGACTGGGTCAAAAGTACTACAATCTCAAAATTTACTAATAATGTTCCAGAAGAAAAATATAGATTAAAATATAAATAGGAATGCTAGCATTTAGACTTTCATCCCAAGTCACATACAAAAAAGTTTATGCATTGTTCTGTAATAGTGGTCATTATTCAAATAAGTAATATTTTTAAATATTTGGAACTAAACAATAGAATTCACTGATATTTTTATCACATTTCTATACATAAAGTATTGAATATTAATATTTTAAAAACCCATTACTGATACTCTATAATTATTGGCATTATTGTTGAAAGTATTTAATTTTAAAAGAATAAGAAAAAAGAGTTGGATTCAAGTTGTCTCAATTTTCATAATAAAGAATTCTCGTTTACTACAATGTAATATATCAGTGTAGCAAAACTGCATTTACACTCCATGAATATATAAAAATTTAAAAACATAAAATAAAGAATTCTCTTAAAACATATTTCTCTTGAAATGAAGGGTGGCACACTGTAACTTGAATAATTAAGAACATATATTTTACTTAAACATTTCAAGCAATATAATGCAAAGCATGGTTCAGTTTTTGGTTCAATAATATTTTGAAATGATATTGAGTTTGCAGATGGCACATTGGTTTCTCAAACAATGGGTTTCATGCAGATATATAATTTACATTGCCTGGTTTTTAAAAAAGAAACGTATGGGGGGAAAATTGATGTAATAAAATATATTAATTCAAATTGCAGAAATATGCCTGGACAATGGAAAAATGGTACATATGTAATGAAAGTTATTAACTACTATATGTAGTAAAAACATCATTCTGAGTGATTTTAGAACCATAATTCAAAAACTTTTTGTAATAATATGTATATATAATTTCAATTTGAAGCCATATACAACACAATTTTGCCTTTTCCTTGATTGTATGATGAAGTAACTTATGAGAAATTAAACCTTGTCATCATTAAAAAGTTGGAGTAAAGGAGAGAGTAGTGATTGTGAAAAACTTGATTTTAATTTCTTTTTAAAAACAAAAACCATATTTTTATCATTGTCAAGGGCTCTTTATATAGTTTGGGAAATGTTTTTATGAAATTTTGAAAGTTGAAATGATGTTAGATGGAAATCAATAATTTAAAAAATAGTTGGTAAGTGAAAAATAGATATCTAAAACTCATAAAATGAATTTCCATATTTTAATAACTCAATAATAAAAGCCTTAATTTTATAATAAAATATATCTTTAAAATAAGTTTGTGTTATTTGGTCATTCAAATATATTAATTGTCCAATTTAATCTATACTTTTAAACTGATTTTTAAAATAACAGTGTGCTAGAAATTTTAAACTGAATTAGTCCAAATATTTGATATCCTTTTACTAAGAAGTTGTGCTTAAATATTTCTTAAATATGATTGCTTTCCTTTTTTCATATTATCACATTTGATCATTTCAGAGATTGCAACATAATCATAGAGTTAAAGGGGGAAAATCAGAGAAAATAATTACTATATTTATAAAATAATATAACTCCCATAGCACTTAGTCTTCTACCCAAGATCATCATCTAAATTAGTACTTCATCATGTATATAATTGTGAAAGAATTTAATGATGAAGCAGATCTTTTCCAATTTTAATGAGAATTAACTCTCTATATATTAATTCTCTATATATTTACCTATCCTACAGACTAATTGGTCTACCACTAGGGACTAAATTGTTGCACTTTCTTCTATAAAGTAGCATCTGCTTTCAGGACCAAGACAGACCTTCTTAAATAGGTAGATATAGAGATAAAGATGGATAGACATCTAGTTTACTGTGGGTCTTGTACATGGTTCCTCAAAGAATAAATTGCCACGTACAGAGAACGAAGTCTAGGAAGGCTGACAACAAAGAAAAACAAACGAGATCTCAACAGTATAACAAGCTGGCTACGGTCATATCTTGTTTCTGTTTCAATCATTACAGACTAATGAAGCTTTATTTGTTTTCATTCACTGAACAAACATTTGAGTGCTTGCTATATGCTATGCACTGTGCTAGAGGCTGGAAAAACATGAAAAGCTCACATTCTGGTTGATGTTGAAAGTGTGAAATTCCTGGGAGATTAGAGACTCATATAAATCACATTATAAACATACAAATAATAATGTTTTTGAGAATAAAGGATGAGGCAACTAATTCACTCTGGGAGACTAAAAAAGGCTTTATCAAAGAGCTGCCATTTGAACTGCATCTCAAACACTGAGAACTTATCAGGTAAAGAAGTTGGGGTGTGGGGGAGAGGTATTCTAAATGAAAGAAACCATAAGTGTACATATGTAGAGCTACTAGGTCTGGTGTCCATCCACTACTGTGAAATTTGGTGTAGCAGGAATATTCAGTGTGAGGAATGTCAGGAATGAAGGGATGATAGGGATGTCATGACAGGGATGAAGGCCATAAAAGGAGCCTGGGACCTGAGAGTGAAAGGCCTAATGTACCATGGTAAGATAGTTGAATTTATCTTGAGAGCCAACAAAAGTTAGCAAAGGAGTGACATGATCGACCTTGTTTTGAGGGAACAGTAACTGTATAGGCAGTGCAAATGATAGACTATAGTATGAAGACACTGCTTAACAGTCCATGAGAAAAATGGTAAAAGACAGTAGCATTGGAGATTTAGAGCCAGATATTTTTGAGGTAAAATTTCAAATTGGTAACCAATTGAAAAGGAGAGGTAAGGGAGAAGAATGAGCGAAGGAAGACTAGAGAAATTTCTGGCTTAAGAAATTGGGTAGCGTATGTTTATGGCAGCACAATTCACTATGGAAACAACCCAAGTTGTCATGGAAACAACCCAAGTGCCCATCAAATGTTTCATATATACATAGTCTTGAGGTCTCAATCCTCCAGCTCCAGAATACATTGTTTTCTTGGTATCTGCTATCCTGGGATTTTTCTTTACTTTTATTCTGTGAATTCCTGTTGCTCCTTATCTGTGTGGCACATTCTGTTTCCCCAATCAAG
>CAUYPO010040745.1:0-10459 GCA_963574435.1 Cheirogaleus major
GAATTCCATCCTGAATTTCTTGCGACTCTATTTCCTTTAGAACCATTGGCCCCAATCTCTCATGTCGAGCAATAGAGCTCTCATGGGGCAGATGAGAAGGGCTGCTTGTCTTCTTTACCACTCTATGACGAAATGCATGGGTTGTGCAGATACGCTGCATAGCCACGCCCATCACTAGGTCTTATTTTCGGGATAGGGCTTATATTGCACAAATGCTTAGAAATCCTGCTAGGGCTTATTTTATGGGTAGGTCTTATTTTTGGGGAAACACGGTACCTAAAGTGATCTACAGAATCAATATAATCCCTATGAAAATACCATCATCATTATTTACATGTCTAGAAAAAATAATTCTAAGCTTCGTATAGAACCAGAGAAGACCTCATACAGCCAAAGCAATCTTAAGGAAAAAGAACAAATTGGGAGGTATCAGTCTACCAGACTTCAAACTTTACTACAGGGCTATGGTAACCAAAACAGCATTGTATTGGCACAGGAACAGAGACATAGACCAATGGAACAGAAATGAGAACCCAGATATAAAACCATCCTCATATAGCCATCTAATCTTTGACAAAGCAAAAAAAAAACATACATTCAGGAAAAGAATCTCTATTCAATAAATGGTGCTGGGAAACCTGGATAAACACATGCAGAACATTGAAACTGGATCCCCACTTCTCACTTCTCACAAAAATTAACTCACAATGGATAACAGACTTAAACCTAAGGCATGAAACTATAAGAATTCTAGAAGAAAACGTTGGGAAAACTCTTATAGACATTGGCCTAGGCAAAGAATTTATGAAGAAAACCCCCAAAGCAATGATAGCATCAACAAAAATAAATGAACAGGACCTGATTAAAAAGCTTTTGCACAGCCAAGGAAACTATCATTGCAGCAAACAGACAACCTACAGAATGTGAGAAAATATTTGCACGCTACATATTGATAAAGGGCTGATAACAAGAATCTATGTAGAACTTAAGAAAATTAACAAGAAATAAATCAAACAACCCGATGAAAAAATGGGCAAAGGACATTAACAGAAACTTTTTAAAAGAATCAGAATAATAGCCAGGAAACATATAAAAAAAATGCTGAACATCTCTAATAATTAGGGAAATGCAAATCAAAACTAAAATGAGATATCACCTAACTCCAGTGAGAATGGCCTTTATCAAAAAGTCTCAAAACAACAAATGCTGGTGTGGATGTGGAGAGATTGGGACACTCTTACACTGCTGGTGGGACTGCAAACTAATTCAACCTCTGTGAAAAGTAATTTGGAGATACCTCAAAGAGTGAAATATGGAAGTACCATTTGATCCAGCAATCCCACTACTAGGCATCTATCCAATGGGGAAAAAAACATTCTATTATAAAGACATCTGCCCTCGAATGTGTATGGCAGCACAATTCACAATTGCAAGGATGTGGAAACAACCCAAGTGCCCGTCAATACATGAGTGGATTAATAAAATGTTGTATATATATACCAAGGAATACTACTCAGATATTATATTATCCTGGATAGAGCTGGAGCCCATCCTTCAAAGTGAGGTATCATAAGAATGGAAAAACAAGCATCACATGCACTCGCCTTCAAATTGGTACTAACCAATCAACACTAAGGTGTTCACATAGTAGTAATATTCGTTGGGTGCCAGGTGGGAGGGTCGTGAGGGTGGGTAAACTCACAACAAATGGATGCAGAGCACACTGTATGGGGGAAGGGCACACCTGAAGCCCTGGCTTGGGCAAGGCTAAGATATTATATGCAACCAAAATGTACCCTCATAATGTTCTTTTTAAAAAAATCAACAATGAAAAACAGAAAAATAAAAGGAAAGGGAAAACATGCTCCACATATACTCACGATCAAATTTGTACTAATTGATCAATACTTATGTGCACATATGGAAAACATTAATCAGGTTTCAGGCAGGCGGGAGGGGGGTGGAGGGAATGGCTAAATTCACACCTAATGGGTGAGGTGCACACTATCTGTGGGATGGGCATGCATATAGCTCTGACTTGGGTGGTGCAGAGGCAATATAAGTAACCTAAACTTTTGTACCTGTGTAATATTCTGAAATTTTAATTTTTAATTAAATTACATTTAATTAATTTACATTTGAAAATGTAAACCAAAACCAAACTAAACCAAATCAACAAACAAAAAAACCACGTGAGCATGGGCACAACATATTCAAAGTTCTGAAAACCAAAAATGAAGAGAAAAAAATATCCTGAAGGCAGCCAATGATTCAATAGGTAGATGTTGCCAGAATCCCCTCCCAGCAATCTCACCAAAACTTAAGACAACTCATACATAGGTCTTTGTGTTCCAATAGCTGGCAACCATCTAGAAGGCATCTGGGGGGAGGGAGGGAGAATCCAGATAATGCCTATTTCAAAACCTTTAGAAAGGGTCGAGGGCTCAGGGCAGAAAGACTGCCTGTGCCTTTGAGTCTATGGGATAAAGAGCTCTGAGTCCACCTTAGGAGACCTTCCTTCTGAGATGTCTAATAACACACACCCAACACTCTGTCTCACTTGAATAATAAAACATTTTCTATCCATTATATTTTCCATTTTTAATTTTATTTCTCTTCATAAACTTTTAAAAATTGAAGTGTGCTACCTAATAAAATTGCAGAAGCTACAGGTGCTCAGTGGGTTATCCCAAAGGGAACACACTCACGTAACATATCCAGAAAGCATAACCGTACTGCATTCCAGAAGCCCTTTCCTTTCATGCTCCCTGCTATGACTCCCCATCCTCCCAGAGGTGAACTCTACCTAAATTTCAAGCACCATATATTAGTCTTCCTAACTTCAAACTTTATATAAATGGAATAATTCAATATTACTCTTTTGTGCTGGCTGCTTTCAGGGAATGTTGTTTGTACAATTCACCCATATTTTAGAGTGTAGTTTTAATTTTGTTAATTTTCATTGGTGAATAGTATTCCATTGTATAAAAATACCATGATTTATTTATCTATACTGTCAAAATTGCTTCCACTTCCGGGGATGTTCCAAATATTGCTTTTAAGAACATGTTTGAACATGTCTTTAGGGCTCTCTCACTTCTGCTGAGTGTACACCAGGGGTGGATTTCTGTGCCACATGGCGTGCATACGCTTAGCTCTGGTAGAGAGTGCCAGGTTTCCAAAGTGACTATATCGATTTGCATTCTAACCTGCAGTAAATTAATTCTCCACTTTCTCTGTGTCTATGCCAGCATTTGGTATTTTAATTCCAGTCATTCTGGTAGGTGTGCAGTGATAGCTCATTGTGATTTTGTTATATTTTATGATTAAAAGGAAACTATGTTGCCCAGCATGTATGAAGGGATTACAGACTATTTAATCAATGACAGAAGAGCACAATGAATGAATTGCAAGGAAAGGCTTCAATTAAAGTGATGCGTTCCTCCCATCAGTGCTCTCCTGGCATGGAGGCGCAACATTGGCTCCATCTGAACCCAATACTCACTATTCGAGCCCCAACAAACCGAGAGCCCAGATCCCTGCCAACTGGTCCTCCCTGCTGGTGAGCTCCAGAATGCCAGGCCTAGATTGTCCTCTGACATGTGCATCTTCAGCACTGTCCTTTTGTGGGCACCTACTTGTTTAGTTGAGGATGAAACAGGACACTTTCCCACCTTTGCAGTGCTGAAATTGGGTCCCCAAGATTGCAACTGCAGTGAACCTTCTAGTGAAGGCAGCCAAGAGCAACCAACAGGGGCTCACCCTAAGCAAGCCAGTGTTTTCAGGGAGCGCTAAATGTCAACTGGGCGACTCAGCGTGAGTGACTGTCAGTTTCGAAGGGCAGAGCTATGGTGAGTATTGAAGTCAGGCGCTCCAGGCCTGTTCACACAAATGGAGCTGGAGAATTCCTGATGTGCTGGGTGGCGTGTGAGCAGGCTGGGGAGGGGCGAGGAGCTCTTTGTGCTGCCTGAGCTGCACTGGTGAAGCTGAGTGGACCCACTCGCAGTCCCGCACATGCATCGCAGCTCCATTCTCATCGTGGCAAGCGTCAAGCGTCCCCCGTCACCCTTGATGGACAGACGCTGGGTTCCATGGCTTCCCTTGAAAGAGGAAAACTAGTGATTTCCTCAGAACCTAACGACTGCTACCAGCATCATGCAACGCGACGGCTCCCAGTGGACACACACAGCGACACTGGCGCTGCCTTGCCCCTCGATGTCTCACTTCTTCCTTCTTGCTCTGGTTCCGCCTGCTCTGCGTTGGCTTGCTGCATGTGTTCAGACAGCACTTAATTAATTAATTAATCTAGGTGATACCTAAATGAAAGGAAAAGCCTTATATTTTCTGATTTATAATCACCGTGATCTCTTCGTGATTTTCTTTCATTACTTTTCTCCTGTTTTTGTCCGCCAGGGAGAGCTCAGTGGGCTGGAAAGCCTAGGAAATTCATAGTTAACCACACCCTGCTTAGAATCTTCACTCCACCAACTGCTAGTTTTATCATCTTGTGTAATTTAAGCTGAATATTAATTTCTTCATCAGTTGATGGACTGATAGGAATACCTGTGTTCTAATATTGAGGAATAAAATGAGATGTTAAAGCTGCCATAAAATTAGTGTTCAAAAAATAATCCTTTCTCCCCCTTTCCAAGGTTGGGGGCTTTACCCTAAATCCCTGTTTGAGATCCAGCCATTCTCAGTGAAACTTCTTCTCTCTAAGTTAAAGAACTTACCCAGTGCGAGGCCCGGGAGGAAGTCCGCCCGGCGCTGCAGACACTGCCCACAGCTGCAGCGCGGGCTTCATCTCTCGGGGAAGCAGAGCTCCTGGAGGGGCTCACACCAGACCTCCGCCACAGAAAGGGATGGTGACCCACAGTGGAGTTTCACACACTTACAGAGAACTTCTGAAGCCCAATCTCCTTATACCAGGTGAGGCCCAGACTACATATGTTAATTCTGTCATAAAACTTCCAGTCAGTGGTAAAATTAAACCTACTAAGTAAATCTCATTTCAGAGAAAAAGCAATCACTAAATCTTTTTGCCTCAGTCTTGGACAATTGTTGTGGCTTCCAAAACCCAGCCCTGCCTTCAGGCTTCCCTCACACTGCCTTCACATCCCTAACAGAGTGGTCTTTCTGCTTTTGCTCTCCTAATTTCACTTTTTGCTCACAACCTTTCAATGGCTCACTGTGCCTAAGGATAAATGTTCCAACTTTTTCACCTGCATTTGAAGACTCTTTTCATTGGGTCAACCCAAGTTTCCAACTTTACTCTCCATTTGCTAATGTAATAATGTGTCAGGCCTTGAAATTTTAACATGCCACAGACAGTGCTTCTTATCAGATTTTGACGCTTCTAGGTAAGCAAGATACTTAGTTAGCTTCTTACGACAATAGCTAAATAAATGGTTTCTTCCGTTAAGAATGTTTGCTAGGAATGACTGAACCTGAAACTCAACAGTTACTTGCAGCAAACTGCATCCCAGACATTTGGGTGTTAAAGGAGACTTTGAATTCCTTCCACCTGGTATCTCCTGGGAATCCTCGATCTCCTGACCACCGTGAGAATGCCATCTTTATGCACACCTAAACCGTTTCTCCATGCATTTCCTCCATCTTTTGACCCAGTTCTTTGAGTCCTTGGTGACCACAAATCTTTAAAACTGTTGTATTGGCATTCCATTTGGTTAGAATTCATATTTTAACAGATTTTATATTTGAATAACCTTTATTTTAATAGTTGCATTGAATTAAATCAGACTGGGTTTGGTAGACCTGAACTTCACCATTCCTATTCTTCCATTGTTTTATCTAGTAGTATAAAAAGTATGTGCTAAACAGAGTTTCCCAATTTAAAACATGATTAAAACTAAAACCACCAGCAACAACCTGTACCCCTTGAATCTCACCCTCTCCAAACCATAATTAATACCTTGCATTTTGGGGACAACATACAGCATACAGAAGGCTTGCTAATAAAATGTGTTGTGCTTGCATCTAACAACTAGGAACAGTTAATGTCCTGTGTTCTCTGTGGTGGCTGGAGAAAAATGCAAAGTTTCTGCCCCAGCTGGTCTCTCAGATGTACCATCTACTTGAGTCACAGTGTTCAGCAGTCTGGGACATGCATGAACCTTCGGGTTGCTGGTCAGTAGGATCTGTGATTGATTGCATATGAAATATAATAAGAAAATAGACACTAAAGTGCCTCGCCATTGAGAATGCAGATAGTGGTTGCAATGCTCTATTTTTTTTTTGCATCATGTAAATATACTTATTAATTATATTGTTTGGTAATACTTTCAAATGATTTTAATAAATACTCTCAGCAGCAATGAGCTCAAAACAGTAAATGTTTGTTGAAAAAGTACAGAAATTAGTTTCTCAAGAATGTTAATAAACATGCACAAAATGCTGACATAGCAGTTATTAGAACCGTAGTGTTATTAATGACAACATAAAAACCAGAAGACACAAGTCTGCAGAAGACACATCAATATCTATTTCAAAAGTTAATGATTATTTTAGGAAGAGTGCACCCAAAGATAACGTCTTTTAAAAAGTAGCTGCAGAAGAAACATTTGCATTTTAATCAATAAAGCACAATTTTTTATTTAGATTGACTCATTTTCCAAAATAATCTAATTTTTAATTCCAATGTTTCTTGCACACATGCTAAAAGTGATAGCTAAAAATGAATTAGCTTTGTTATGAGAACAACTTTTCTATCAGTTAAATGATGTGAAAAACTGAAATAATTTCTTACCAACAGACCTATAGCAAAACAAGATAAAAAAAACCTAAGCAAACTTTTATTTTATTTACTTATTATTTTTAGGAGCCAAAAATAGATATATATGTAAAGAAATAATGATGTATATTGATGTTGATGGAATATAGGCCGCGCCAACATAATAGTAATATGGTAAAGAGTTTATAAGGGACATAGAATTTAAATTCTTGGGAAAAATAGCACAAAAATGGGGCTGATAAATGCAAGTGTTTTGAGGTTTTAGAATTCTGACAAAAAAAATAAAATGAATAATTTTTGTTAGGCTACATACAATAAGCCAAAGATACAAATTAGATTATTTAAGGTAAGTTATGAAAGGAAAGTGAAAGAATGCATAATTTCACAAAAAAGGAGGAAAAAATAAAACATCTGATTAATATAGAAGTTAGACAAAAACTAGAGGAAAACATAAAAGAGGTAAGCAATACAGAAAACAAATAGTAAGATGATAGATTAAAAAACCAAATATGTTGGTGTTTATATTAAATATAAATGGATTAATCTATATAAAATACTACAGGTTTAGAGATGAATGAAGAGCAAATTGATAAATTAAACGTCAATAATATTTAGAAAAACCAAAAATTTTTGTTCTTCAAAAGAGAATAAAAAGACAAAGTACAACTTTAATAAAAATATTAGCAAACCACATATCTGACAAAACACTACTATCTAGAATATATAAAGAATTTTTTAAATTTAATAGGTTAAAAAATAGAAACTAAGCAAAAGACATGAAACAGAAATTTCATCAAAGACGATATAGAGATGGCAAATGTGTCCATTAGATTATGTTCAACATAATTAGCCACTAAGAAAATGTAAATTAAAACCACAATAGATACCAGTACAAATGTATCAGTGTGGCTAAAATTAAAAAAAAAAAATGTGACCAAACCAAATACTGGTGAGAATGGGAAGAAACTAGATCCCTCTGATATTCCTATTGAGAATGTAATACGGTCTGGTCACTCTGAAAAATGCTCAGTTTCTTATACAATTAAATAGGCAATTACCTTACAACCCAGCAATTGTATTTTTGGGAATTAAATAGAATGAAATGGAAACTTATGCTCACACCAAAAACTATATGTAAATGTTCACAGCAATTTTATTCATTGTAGTCAACAACTGCAAACCGTCGAGATGCCTTTAAACATGTGAATGGTTAGAGTGTGTTACATGCACATCGTTAAATACTAGTCAGCGATGAAAAGGAACAGACCACTGACACATGCAATGACTGCTTGAATCTCTGTGGACTTTTTCTGAGTGAAAAAAACTAACACAAAAAATGTTACACACTGCGTGATTCCGTTTATTTGACCTTTTGAAATGACATCATTTTAGAAATGAAGAATGGATAAATCACTGCCAGGGTTTGGGGCCGGCGGGGCAAGTGTGCATGGTGACGGAGGGTTTGGCTATAAAGGGACAATAGAAAGGGTTCTTGTGGAGATGGAACGGTTTAGTATCTTAACTGTGGTGGCAGATACAAACCCTAGAATTATGATAAAATTGTATAGAACCAAATATGCCCTCACAAATGGCTACCAGTAAAATTGGAGACATATTAATAAGATTAGTAGATTGAATTCTGGTTGTGACATTATGCCATAATTTTTCAATTGGTAATTTTTCAATTGGTAAATCATACACAGAATCTTTCTGTATTATTTTTTTGCAGCTGCATGTGAATCTACAATGATCTCAATAAAAAAGTCAACTAAAAAATAAAATAAGAATAAATGTCATGAAATATGTTCCTCTACCTGGAGGACGATGCAACATTGTAGTGTAAATGAAAGAACAATACAAATGGAGGCCACACCATGTTCACTGACAGGAGGACTGATATTGCAAAGATGTCATTTCTCCTTAAAGTTTTCTACTCAATACAATTTCTAGCAAAATTCCATCTGGTTGTTTTCAGGAAATTGACTAATTGATGCCAAAATGTGTAGTGAAATGCGAAGTGCAAAGAATAACTGAGGCAGAATGAAAAGCAGAAAGATTATTGTGGAGAGCTTGCAATATCAGATATCAAAACTTATTATACAAATATTAGAGGTAAGACTTTGCCATCATGATGCAAGAATAGACAAATAAATAAAAAGGACAAAATAGAGGGTCCAGAAACAGACACATACATATACAGTCACCCACTCTATGACAGAGGTGGCACTCCAATGCAGTGTATAGAAATTATTTTCAATATATTACACTGAATCAATTGGCTACCATATAGAAAAAAATGAATTTTAGCCCCTACCTCTCAGTCTACATAAATATCAATTTCAGGTGGATTATTTATATAAATATAAAAAGCAAAACAGTAACACTTTAAGAATAAAACAAAATATATCTTCATGACTCTGGTAAGAAAATATTTCTTAAACAGGTAACAAAGGACTATTTTTTTAAAGTTAATAAATATAAGGACATTAAAATTGAGAATTTGCATTTATCAGAGGGCACTGTTAAGAGAATGAAAGGACCAGCACATACAACAGAAATTATATATGATAGATATATCTAACAAAGGACAAATTTCCAAAATATGTAATGCATACCTTTAATGAGCAAAAGACTTGAAAAGCACCTCATATATTAATAAGAGGGCCATAAACTTGTGAAAAAGTGCTAAAATTTATTAATGATCAGGAGTGCAAATTAATATTGCAATAATTGTGGTTAGAATGTTTGCAAAAATGGCTTCATTAATTTATTCTATCTCTGGAGGGATGTCCCTTTGCAATGAGAATTTGCTTCTCCTCCCATAGTTACCTCTTTTATTTCCATAAGTACAACATATTTACACACAAGACCCTGAACCCCTCCAATCTGCAGTGGCCTTGTAACCTGCTCTGGCCAGTAGAATGTGGAAGAAGTGATGTTATATGTCTCCGTGGAATGCTACTGTCACCACGCAGGGAAACCCAGCAAAGCCTCCTGGAGGCTAAGAGAGCATATGGGCAGGGAGGCAGAGCCAACAACCAACACCAAACATCAGACTTGTGAGTGTGGCCATGTTGAACTATTCAGTACCAATTTAGCCTCCCGATAGCTATAGTAGCCTGAGGGATCCCTGGGAAGATCAGCAAAGACACTGACCCCAGACCAGATTGCTGACCCATGTAATTGTCCAATGCAGTAAAATGGTTGTTATTTTAAGCCTCTAGGTTTTGGTATGGTTTGTTACACACCAATTGCTAATTGACACAATGATATAACATTATACATCCACCAAAGTAGCTAGACTGAAAAGTAGAGACATACTAAACGTTACCCACAGTTCAGAGTAACAGGAACCTTCACACCCTATTGCTGAACATGTAAACTGGCACAATCATTTTGGAACTCCATTTGGCAGTAACTACCAAACTCGAATGTGCGTGTACTCTAACACCGGGCGACAGGTACATTTCCAAGATGAAGGCCCCAAATACATTTAACAATGTAAACTGCAGCATTGCTCATAAAAGATAAAAACTGGCAATAGCCCAAATGCCCACCTAAACTAAAATATATAAAAACGTAAATTGTGATATATTCCTATATCATACAACCACAAGAGCAAACAACCACAACTATACACAACTACCTGAATCAGCAGCACAACCACAAAGCTCAGAGAAAGAGGTCAGAGCAGAAGAGTACTAATGA
>CAUYPO010040746.1:0-33684 GCA_963574435.1 Cheirogaleus major
CGATTTTAGGTACTGGTTTGGGATTAACGTTTTGGGCTGTTTTAACGTTCCTTCCCCCCCCCCCCCCCCCCCCCCCCCGGCCTCTTCCCTGCCACCGCGCTGGCGGGCGCTGGTGGAGACAACGCGTCTCTCTGAGACAGCCGAGCAGCGGCGAGAGCGATTTTGCTGCTGCTCCCCGCGCCTGGCGCGTCTCCTCTTTCTCCTCCTCCTGGTACTCTTCCTTTGCCCACCTGGGTTAGCCAGGAAGGCTGCCTCTTCCGACGTCCCCAAGGCAACCGCTCTGTGTCAGCGAGGACTCGGAGCCCATGGCAACCCACCCGCCGCGGCTCCTGGAGACGGGACCTCGCCGGCAGTGCTGCAGCCCTGGGCTGGTCAGGATGACCTCTCGGGAGGGTGGACGTTCCCTTCGTCTGGAAAGAAGCAAACAGTGCAGTCCCCGCAGCCTCCCACTCCCCTTCCGAGACAGATCTGATGTCGGATTCATGGAGCTTCTTGGGGACACGATTCTACTGGGCCTTAGAAATCACCTTTTGACGGATTTGGAGGGTGGTTTTCTTCTGCCTTTATTTTGTTCTCTACAGCTGCCACCAAGCCTGGCTTTGGGGCCACTCTTTCCCCACTCCCCTTTCTTTATCACCTGGTGTTTGGACAATCTGTCTCTCTCTCCATCCATCCATCCATCTATCCATCCATCCATCCATCCAACCATCCTTCCATCCAACCATCCATCTCATATCTCTCCCTTTGCCTTTTTTTCCCCTCTTTCTTGATAATGGCTACACTTTCCCAAAGGAATTACAACAAAAGGTAAAGAAAACAAACAAATGAAATGCACATCTTTCCCTCCCAACCGCAAACAATGGGTAACATAGTTGGGATTCCAAAGGCTCTCTGCACAAGCCCATCTGCCAACAGCTAAGGCGCTCACTTCGGTGTTGTGTTGTGGTTAAGGAAATGGACTTGAGGGCCAGGCTGCCTGGCCTTGATTCTCAGCTCTGCCAGTGACCCCGTGGCCCTGGGCAAATTTCTTAACATCTCACTGCCTCAGTGCTTCTGTAAAATGCGCATAAAAAGAGTTACTATTAATATCTCATAGGAAGATTGTGAGAATGAAATCAGTGAATTCATGTGTACAAAGAACTTAAACAAGCCTTGGAACGTAGTAAGTGATGTACGACGGTCATTTCTTATTACTAGTATTGGGCACGCAAGGTGCGATCTGAAGAGCTCCCCAAGTTTTAGTCCTTGGGCAAGACTTCCTTTGACTCACGCCAACTCTCTAGACTTGCCCCGCTCCTCTCCGCCAGGAGGAATCAGGGTGGCATTTTAGGCAGATGATCATGGCAAACAGTGTTTGCAGCAGGATTGATGGGTCGCCTTCAAGGTCCTGGATGAAATTCATTCTTTTAGTAGCACAGAAGCATAGAAGACTCTTTGGGCAGGAGTTGGGAAGGCCAAGAGGAAAAGCACAGTGGAGGACGCTAAGAGCCTAAGTACGTGAGGGCAGAGGCCCTGGAGAAGCCCCTGGAGTCACAGACTTTGGGTGGAAGAAAATACTAAATTTGGAGGTGGCCCCATTGAGTTAGCTTTCCCGGTGGCACTGTTGACTTCTGTCTCTCAGGCAGAGGGATGTGGAGACACACACTTTGGGGGATGGGTTTGTACCAGACATATCTCTTATGTCACTTCAATCCTCTGGGGATCTCGTTCTTTAGCTACTGAGGCAGCAACCACTTCAGTGCAGCCTCTGATTGCTTTGGTCAGCACCCGTCCAATCCAGGGCACCCGTGGGTCCTGTTCTGGGTCTTTCTGATGGCATGGTGTGGGCGGTCACAGGACCCTGCTCTGGGATCCTGCACTCAAGCTGGAAGCATGGGCGAGTTCATACCAGCGGAGCCATCCTTGACCCACAGGGGCCGGGAGCCCACCGATGGATAAGTGTGTTCCCCTTTTGTTCCAGCAAAGCAGTCCCCTTAGCCCTGCAGGACTGAGCGCTGAGTGCTTGCAGCTGTGGCCAACTCCACACACAGCATATCCCTGAGTTGGCTTTTTCTCCTTCCCTGCCTCACGCTGGGCTCCCTGAGAGCACATCTGTGAATACGCCCGGGGCAGGGACAGTGGCCATGATGCTTGATGTCCACTGTGCAGTCCCTGCCCCTTGAGTGTGGGCCCAGCCACTCGCCTCTAACCGACACAATATGGCAAAAGGGATGGGGTGTCACTTCCCTGAATAGGTTACAAAACAGAGTGACTTCTGTCGAGTTAGCAGACTCCTTCTATTGCCTTCTTGGCTTTCAGGCTTTGATGAGCCAGGCTGCCATGGTGAAGAGGCCCTCGTGGCAAGGAACCGAGACCCTCCGTCCGACGGTCAGATTCAGGCACCGGAATCCTGCCGACAGCCACGTGAGCTTGGACGTGGATCCTTCCCCAGTGGAGCCTTCAGATGAGACCTCAGCCCCGGCCGGCACTTTGCTGCCTGGTGAGGGAGCCTGAGACAGAGGACACAGCTGGGCCAGGGAAACTGAGATGACAGTTGCGAGTCGTTTCGAGCCACTGAGTGTGTGGTAAATCATTTTGCGGCAGTCGATAACTAACACATCTCGTGGATCCAAGCCCTGGTCCCAGGCTCCATCTTCAGAGAACCCAGGCCATGGTGGGCGCTGTGCTGGGCTCGCCTGCAGGACACCTGCTAGAGATCTGTCTGCACCTCTCCTCTTACCCCTGGGACAAACACCTTGCTCAGCCCTCCTGCATGCTCACCCAGCTGAGGACACTTGTCTCGGCTGGTCCCTTGCCAAGTGAGGGGAGGCAGGTGAATCTTTGGTCAAGAGGGTCTCTCCCTGGCCCACGCCCAGGTGCAGTGTGTAACCTCTCCCCTGTGCTTTGAGCATCTCCCCTGGGTGCTGGGAGCTCAGCGAACACACTGCACAAGGGAAGCTGCCTGCGTACCTGGATGCTCCATTTAAGAACTGATATAAGGAAGGACACTTGGGGCCTTTGGTGCTTCCAGGATCATGAAGCAAGTGATGGAGACCCCTGGGCAATACCGTCCTGAGATCCTGAAGACCACGTCCTCCCCTCTCCCTACAGCAGACAGGCAGACCTGCATAAAACAGCACGGTCCCTGAGCGACGCACTTAGCACGTGCAACATCCCATCCGATGCCGGCCTGAGCAGGGAGGCACTTTCATTTCCATTTCACAGATGGGAAAAGCAGCGTGGCAAGCGACTCGGGAGGATGTCACACAGGGCAGCGTTTGACCAGGTCTGTCCCACGCCAAGGTCTGTGTGTTCTTTAGACTCCACGTGACAGGCCCCTCCCCACAGCTTCCTCTCCCGGGCACGAGGGAGCCGACCCAAGACGAGGGGCACCTATTCGGAGACTCTAGTTCTGTGCACGGTCCATGGGCCACCAGAGTCACCATCTCCCGGGGCCTTGCCCAGACCTGCTATCTCAATAGGGCTCCAACAGCAGACGTTTATTTTATCACGGTTCTGGGGCTGAGAGTCCAAGATCAGGGGGCGGCATGGTCAGGGTGTGGGGGCCCTCCTCACCGGTCTGCAGATGGCCAACTCATTGCATCCTTACAGGGGTGAGGGGGAGAGATCGCGTTGGTGTCTCTTCTAACCCCATCGTGAGGATCCGCCCTCATGACTATCTGACCCTAATTACCTCCCAAAGACCCCAAGTCCAGGTGCCAGCACCCCGAGGGTTAGGGTTTCAGTGTATGAATCTGGGGATCACAAACATTCGGTTCATGACGCCCGCTGAGCCAGCATGTGACTCTGACATGCCCTGGCATTCGAGAATCACTGGAGGTTCTGTACGGAGAGGCACAGGATCCTTGTTCCAGCTGTGTCCATACCTGTCCTTGGGCTGTTCCCGAGGAAAGTTCTGCAGACAAGGAGACAATGTCAACATGTTTACAGAGAGCTCTGAGCTGCTGGGCACCCCAGATGCTGTCTCAGCATTTCCCAGATGGCAGGCCTTGAAATCGGTGTCCTAAACCAAGTAGGGGGCTGCTGTGAGTAATTGCAGCTGGGAGAGAGACTGCTTATAATATTCTTGTGCACCATTGGCCTTTGCAGAGAGGAAGGGAACTGATTTGATGCAAAAAAAAAGACTGAGCTGCAGTCGGAGGGACTGAAGTTAGACATCTTGATGAACTTCCAGGCTGTTAGGAATCTAACTAATTTTTTTTGAGTGTCAGGAAGAGGTAGATAAAGGCAGTCAGTCCTGGAAGCAGGGGTGACACGAATGGCTACTTGTAATCTTTTGTAGCAGCTGGACTCGGACATCAGCAGCCTCTAACCTCACAAGCATGCATGACCCGATGTAGCTGAGACACAAACAGAGCCATCCTCAAATACCACTTTGCTCTCTGTCTTAGGGAGAAGAAGGGAAAAAACAAACAAGGGGAGGACAGAGATTTCGTGTTTTTCTAACAGCACGAGGGAAGGAGCGGGGAAAAAACAATTCCAGCCCAGCACTTCCGAGCTGCTGTCACAGCCATCCCCGCCTCAAAGCGACAAGAACTGCACAGCCAAGTTCGATAAAGATGAAGAACAGCATGCCTGGGAGGCTGCAGGCCGCGCGGTCGTCCCCAGCGAGGCCCCGGGGAAGGGAGATAAAGGGCTCCTGTACACGGCCGCCTCTCAGAGAGGTGGCCGCGCTGGCTCTGGAAATGGAAAGTCAGCAGCAACAGGAGATGAAGGCTGTCGTGGGGCTGGGCCTCAGAGGCGCTCTGAGCAGCCAGGGTTGTGACAGGTGTCAATCAGCGCTGACAGCCTCCAAGTCAAGCTGCCTCGGAGTGGGAGCGGGAGAGAGGGCTGGCGGGAGGGCGGGAGGGCAGGAGAGCGGCGGGCTGCTTTTCTGAGACACTTGGCTCCTGGTCTGGTTCAGCCCTGAGCAGCTGTTTGGCCCTGAGCTGGTAGCTGCTTCTCTGCGAGCCTCAGTTTTCTTACCTGTAACAGGAAAGGGCTGGGCTCGACCAGTGGTGGTCTACCTCTTCCTGACACTCAAAAAAATTAGTTAGATTTCTAACCACCATTCCTAACCTAGTGGGCTGGGGCTGGGCGCCAGGCATTGCTATTTTTACAAAGCTCCCCAGGGCAGTCCCACTCACTGGGCAGAGAACCACTGGCCCGGAGTCTATGCAGCTGGGCTTTGGCTCCCAGCGATCCCCAAAGCTATCCCAAACTAGGACACAAAACCACACACGACAACATCCTGGCCTGTCCCTCACCAGAGCTCTTAGGATCTGTCCACCAGGAACAGCAGAGGACACTTTGAACCCCTGTAACTGGGGTCACGCTGGGGCCCCTCGACAGCCATGAAGGGGTGGTTATCAGAGTCTGCAGGGACCCCCAGCCTGGCATTGGGATGGGACTCCTGAGTCTCAGGACTTGGATGGGTCACTGGTTCCCTCTCCCTGGGCCCTGGCAGAGGGAGATCCTTGTAGGATTATGCAATGGCCACAGGGAACCAGGCAAGTCCCAGCCTGGGTTCCTCTAGCTCAGGGGTCTCAGCACTGAGCCCCGGTGTGTGTGACTTCTCTAGGCCTGTTCACTCATCTGTGAAATGCAAATAATAATCGTACCTGCCTCCCAGGTGACAGTAATTGAGAGCAATGACTGGACATGGAAATACAGCTGAGGTTGGACCTCACACTCCAGGAGGGTGGGCGTCAGTGCTGGGCGAGCTTGGCACACCCAGCCAGGCACGGAGCAGGCTGTCCCTGCACACGGTTGAATGTATGATGGATGGAAGGAAAGGAGGAAGAAGAGAGGGAGGGAGGGAGGGAAAGAGAGAGAGCTGGGTGATGCTTACTACTTCTGGGACCTGACCATCGGCAGGATGTGCCCAGCGTATGCTGCAGGCACGAGGGACGCAGCAGGAGCTGACAAGGGGACCTCCCTCCTTCCGTCCCCTCAAGCCCAGTCTGTGCCCTGGAAGTGGCATTCAGCCTGCAGTGACCTGGAGTGCTGTGCCTACCCCAGGGGCTGGTGTCGGAGCTCAGCTACTTTTAAAAACTTGAAAATGACAATCCTTTCTGCTTATTATTTTTTTCTTTTGCTGTCACATCAAAGCTATTTTGTTGGTATATGTTCAAAAAATGTTTTTTAATCTTCCGAATTATAGCTTCTCTAAATGTTCTTGTCATTGTAAATTACATTGTGATTCCCAAGCCAATTTTTTTTTTTTTTTTTTTGCTGGAGTCAATTAAAACAATTCCCCCCAGGGCCCTCTGCCGTGCGGTTGTGCAGTTCTACCTGCGCGCCCTGCACCTCCGCAGCCGAGTCCTGGTCCTGCCCCTCTGTGTCTCCCCACACCTCGTTTCCAGGAACCTGCAGCAGTGTCAGCCTCGTACCCTGGTCCCGACACCGGGGCAGCAAGGACCCTCCATGCAGACCCAGATGCTCGGCAGCCAGGCCCTTGTCCCCTCCAGGGCCCGAGGGTCTCCAAGCCTGGGCTCCGGGGCCCCCACCTGTGGGTAGCGCTAATTGCCGGGCACAGGCGGCTCCGGGCACGTCACCCGCCTCTCCCGCTAATGACTCATCCTCGCACGGCCGCTTGTTTGTGCTGGTTTCAGACAGACTAATGCTTTTAATGGCACATAATCATTTTTCAGAAGTCATTTGATGCCACTAATCATCTCAGTAATACGCTGCAATGCAACGCAAAATGACATTCAGAATAGGGCGGATGGCAGTGCGATTCCTGGCTTTTCCCCTCTCTAATCTATATTTTACCGTGTTCTCAGCTGCTAATGTCACCACGCGCTGTTAATAAACAACTAACTGCCTTAAGGATTTCCACCCCCACTTCGGGGTTTGAAAGGGCAGTGGGGCACTCGTTAGAAATAATTCCCGCTGGACTCGCCTGTGGGCAGGCGCCGGGGGAGGGAAGGAGGCGGCTGGGAAGCCTCCCCGCCTCGTAGGGTGGCCGGCCTGGAGCGTTTGGCTCAGGTGGGACCTGAGTTCCAGGCGAGAAGACCAGATGGAGGAGGAAGGACGAGTTGGTGACAGTTCCAGACCAGGGAGGCTTTAAGCTGGTTCTCTGGAGCCAGAGAGCTCCACGGAGAAAAGGATCTTACCTTCGAGAGGTGGAGATGGGGCCTGAGGAGACGGGGTGGGGTCCTTCCTGCAGGGACCTGCCTGCCTTTCCTTGCCCACCGGGGCTCTGGGTCAGAGTGAGGGGTCAGGATCGGTGTGCGGACCCTTCTGAGGCCTGCGTGGCTGCGGTGAGCTGGGGACAGACCGTATGTGAGTATCTGAGAGAAACGGCATAGCCTTCTCTGCACAGCCCTCGGGCCAGGGCATCGGGGACAACAGTGATCCTCGCGTTAAAATGGGTGCTCAGGGCCCTGGGAGAGCTGGACGTCACTCAGCCGCTGCAGCTGTGATCAGATCTCCTCCCTGACCCGACTTTCCTTGTGGCAAACTTTTGAGTCATGAATTCAATGAGATCCCATCTTACTCTAATGCCCAGCAGCAAGTAAGTGCTTAATAAAATGCAGCAATTACAATAAATAACAGGGACGGGGACAGGCTGGATACTGCTTCAGGAGACTCAGGGTTGGGGCAGAGGGCTGGGGCCACAACAGTCGCCTCACCCCGGCAAACGATTCCTGGCCAACAGCCTGTTCTCTCATGCCAGGGGTCCCACCCTCACGAGGAGGGGCCGTCCAGGCAGGAGGGCTGAGTTCTTTCCAGCATTCTCTGCCCCTGTTCCTGCTTCTCTTGGGTCTCCAGGGAGGACATTAGCATCGAAAGTCCCCAGCGGCCAGTCTCCCTGTGCATTCCGCAGGCACCATCTCAGGCCTGCGCCCAGGCCGGGGAGCTGGCGCGGGTTTCCAGCCTCGGTGGGCAGGAGCCGGGGAGGCAGTACGGTGGGGTGGTTCAGGGCGGGCTGGATGTCAGAGGGACATGGATCTTGGCCCTGGCTCTGTCACTTAACAAGTGTGCACACTGAGCAATGAACCACTCCAAGCCGCCTGTGCTCATTTATAAAAGGATATTAACGACACCTCCCTTGCAGGATCACCGTGGAGATTAAATTAAAAAAATGTGAGCGAAGTGCTAAGCACAAAGTAGACCCTCATGCAACATTAATTATTACAGTTGCTGCTCCGGGCAAGTCTGGCGGCCCCGCTGGACCCGCCCAGCCCCCGGCAGCGGGACAGAAGAGGAACTCTGACACCGGTGGGGAGGAGCTGGGAGGCACAAGGTGAGCAGTCTCTGTGGGGTCCACGGTGGGCTTCCCTCCTCCAGTACTGCGTCCCCAGGCTGTGCCCAATCCCCAGTTGATGTTATATCAGGACGCGCACGGAGGTTCAGTTGAAAGCCATCTGTTAGCAAATGGCAAACCTCTGTCGTGCTTGCCGATGTTTAATAATTTAGCGTCAGCCGCAGGATGAGGGCTGTCCGGAGCTCTGACATCCATCTTAATAAAGTCCTTCTCCGTCCCTCCTCGAGCTCAGGCCTGGGGGACCTGGGACCCCACCAAACCCTGCACGCCCCCAACCACGCAGCCTCCTGCTCACAGGTGGGGCCGGGATGCGGAGGTGGGGAAACCAATTAACACAGGCACACAAAGCCTGGTGCGGTCGCGCGCTGCCGTGTAGCTGCAGCCGGGGACAGCTGTCCTGAGGCACAGGCGGGAACGAAATCAGTCTCCAAGAGGACATCCAGCATGGCCTTCTCTGCCTCCAGGATGACTGCACCAAGCCCACACGGAAGAGCTTCTGTGTTAAAGCCAGAGCAGCAGCAGCAAGAGCTACTTTTTTTTTTTTTTTTTTGCGATGGAGGCTCGCTCTGCCACCTGGGCTAGAGTGCCGTGGCGTCAGCCTAGCTCACAGCAGCCTCACACTCCTGGGCTCAAGGGATTCTCCGAGTTCGAACCCTTCATTTAGGGATTCCCTCTTATGGGCCTGGCCAAGAAAGCTGGCCCAGTCCCAGGAGCCCAGACCCCGAGGCAGAGCCTCAGGACAACAGGCCACTGTTGTCTCTTCCACCTGGAGACTTCGTCCAGTGACTTGCTGGCAGGTTGTTGCTTACACGGTACTGTCTGGAGGACTTCTCCAGGTGTGTTCATGGCCGATAGTGCAGGGCTGGGAGGTGGGTGTCATCTTCCCAACAGGACGGCAGCCCCAGGGCTGTGCGGCGCCTGGAGCAGGGGATGAAAAGGGCCAGGCAGTGACGCCCTATGGCTGTCCCCTCCCTACCACCCGCCAAGTGCAGATGATGGAGACTCGGCGTCAGAGGGCAGCGAGCCTTGGGGACAGCTATGTTTGCTCGCAGGCAGCACCTGGCATGTCTGTCTAGTGAAACCTGTAATTTCATTGTTTCGAGATCATAAACGTGCTGGGAAAACACATCTCCAGCCGCCTCTTCCTCTCACTTCCCGCTGTCGGTTCCCCAGAGTCTTACGGCTGCCGAGTCTACTCCCTCCCTACCAGGAGGATCATTCTGCCTGGGCCACACACCCGCCAGATGTGACATCTTCAGCGTCAGGTGCAAGAAAGCCCAGGGAACTCCCCCTGCCCTCGACCTAAGCCCCTGGGGGCAGGGCCTCGTGTGTGTGTGTCTCTGTCGCTCCCCAGCCCATGGCTCGCCGCCTGGTCTCTAGAAGGGGCTGCAGGAGCTGCTTGTCCAACAGACGAATGGACGATGGGACGGTGGCCCCTCTGAGGTGCCTGTGGCTGTCCCCCGCCCCATCCCCTCTCTCCCTGGCTGTGTGGCCCTGTGTTCTTATCTCTAAACTGGAGATAAAGAGTGCCTTCCTCAGAGTTATTTCTGTGGGTGAATTGAGGTAATACACATTGAAGTGCCCGGCCCAGGGTGGGGAGGCATTCGGCGAATACCCGTGCACCCTGCGGCTCGTCCCTCAGTGAAACCACTGGTCACCCACATGGAACTAACGACCGACGCACAGCGCCACCTGAATACATCTTAAATGCAGCCTAGTGAAAGAGACCAGAACCACAGAACTTCCCAGCGTCTGTGACATGCGGAAAAGGCCCCACCACAGGGGAAGACCAGTGGTGGCCAGGGAGGGAGGAGGTGGAGTGTGAGGTGAGGTTGACCACAAGGGAACTTTTTGGGGTGGTGGAACTGTTCCGTGTCTTGCGTGTTGCAGTGGCTACATGACCGTGTGCAGTTGCAAAAATGCTCAGAGCCATTTGCTTTTGGACAGGGTGATTTTTACTGTATGGAAATTATACTTAAATTAAACGAAATGAAAAAAATAATCTACGGACCCTGAAACAATGAAACGTACCAAAGATCCTCTCTGGCCTTTGGAAGACTCTTGTGGCTGGCGGCGTCCCGATTTCTCTCTTCATCATTCGCTCAGAAGGCCATGGGCGGCGCTGGCATTTCCTGCTGATGGGGAGAGGGAGTCCAGGACGCGGCTGGGCTCAGATGAACGCTTCTCCAGGGGAAAATTAGCCGAAGTGGAAATTCACACCTGGATGCCTGGGAGTTGGCTAATGGGAGCCCAATGGTTCATGGCCAGGCAGGAACTAATGGGCGCAGGATCATTGGGTTAAAAAAGCCGCGTCCATTAGGAAGGGGCGGTGCGCAGCGGAGGACACCGCGCAGTGTGTGCTGAGGCGGGCGGCGAGCCCGCGACCTGATGGATGGCTTCAGCCAAGTGGCAAACCCAAGGGCATAAAATTGCCTCCCGCAATAGGTCAGTTTCGGTTCCGGCAGGCGGCAAAGGTCTTGTTAGTGCCTCCGTCATTAAGCAATAGAGACACAGGTAATTTGCTTCACTCTTCAGATGCAAAGTTAAATGACTCATCATTATCTTATTAATGAAATCAGGGGCTGGAAATGAAGCTGGACTGGCATCTCTCCACAGCAGCACTTTCTAGAGGGTCAGACATTCACGGCTTGCTCGACCCTTTCTCTGCCGTTCCCAGGGCGCCTGTGTTTGCCGCTGGCCTCCCTGGGCAGCCGGGCAGATGGCTGCGTCCTATCTGTGCCTGGAGGCAGAAACTCTGGCTCTGCTGAGCTCCTGAGGACCCTTCTAGATCCCAGCCATGGGGGTGGCTGCCTCGGCACCTGGGCTGGGCTCCGGAAGCTGCCCTTGTGTGGTCGCCTCACAGACATGGTCGGTTCCGAGGCCCGAGGTCAAAGTTTGGCTAATAAGAAGAGGGACCACGTTTTGTGGACATCTTTGTGTGCCGCACACTGCCGCACACCTTACACGTGCTGTGCCGTCTCACGGCAATCTCCCAACTCCAGTACTTCTCCTCTCTTGACTCAGCAGCCGTGCCCATTGCGGCTTGGAAAGGGGTGTGTTCGGCTGCAAGTAACAACACTCAGCTAGAAGGGACTTATGTCATCTTTTCCTTGCACAAGAATCGGGAGGTGAGTGTCCTGGGGTGGCTTCAGCGGACAGCAAGGCCGGGGCTCCGGCAGCCTCTTCACAGTTTTCTCAGCCTTCCTTTTGCATCAGAAGACGGTGGCAGTGGCCCCAAGCTTCTGTCCTACCTGTCTGTGTTCACAGATAGCTAGGGGCAGCAAGGGTTCCCTCTGTCTCTCGCCTCTCTCTTTCTCTTCTCCTTTCTCCCTTTCTCTTTTAAATCTGGCAGGACCATCTTTCCCGAGGCTCCTACAGATTCCCTTGGGTCTTGTTGACCAGACTGGACACAAGTTCATTCCCAGCTGCAGGGGGATGGGACATGTGTCCCAGTGGCTTCAGCCTCTGTAGCAGGGGGTGGGCTTTGCAGGCAGAGGGCGGGAGGGCGGCCGGGCAGCAGCTCGAGCACAGCGCTAGGAAGAGTTTCAGTGTGCCTGAGCCCACACAGCCAGGCAGTGGCCAGTGGGGGTCCGTGTTCCAGCCCTTTCTCTAAACCCAGAGCCAGACTGCAAAGTCTTCCCTTACGCCATGGGGGAGTATGAAGAGAAAGCCTCCGTCCTTGGAGGCCAAAAGACACTGGGGGAGAATGTCACGCTTACATTAAAAAAGAGACCTCAGCATCTTTCTTACCCACCAGTGTTCCTAACAAGCCCTATCCCACGGGAGCGTCCCTGAAAACTACTAATGTCTTCTTTCCTTAGTACGATCAGGGAATAAGAAGTCCTGAGTGGGAGAATATCTCCGATGCCAGGGGTTTTCTCCTATCAGTGGGAGCGCGCCTTTCGTTTAACCCCTTTCCAGCGAAATCTTTCTGTGCTGTGTCCCACCTGCTTATTCCCTGTGGTCCGTTTCTGGCCTTATAGATGGAGCTGATCTCTGTCCCCTCACCCATCTCTCTCCATTCCACTGGTCTGGAAGATGAAAACCAAATAAAGCAAAACAAAAACAGGAACCCAGGCCTGTGAAACCAGAAACATTACATTTTCACACTACGCTACACCAGGAGCTCTGGACTGAGAGCTAAACACCTTTTCTCTCCTCTTAGGTAATAAATCCTGAGGCTGTATGATCCTCAGGAACATCCTAAGGATACAGTCCCGTAGGACTTCCCTCGGGAACACGTAGAGGGTGCTTCCTCTTGCATTTATTTTCTGGTGGGTGACCTTGCTGAAGGCCGGGTGACGCCTCCCATGTCAGATGGGGGTCGCTCTGACCTCTGGGACCCTCCTGCCACCACCCACTTGTCAATGGCTGGGGTGTTAGTTTTCGCATTTGACACTCATGGCAGGCGCTCCCTGTACACCAGCCTGATGGTGACTCTCAACGCTGGCGTGGGGGGACCCGCGCCAGCCAGGCTAGCCCCTCGTCTTCCCATCGGCTTAGGCTCCCCGAGCACCAGCCTTTCCTCCGTGCCGTAACAAGTGCCCCCTTGGACACCACCCAGCGTGGCCTTCCCCCAAGACCCCGGCTTCGGCGCTTTTCCGATTCGCATTTCCTTTCATTCCTTCTTCGTTTCTTCCTGCTCTTGTTGGGATTGCTTTGGTCCCTAAAAGCTCTATGCCTGATTTGGAAGGTAAAAAGCAAGAAACAAAGCTTGTGAAACCAGGAACATTAATTTTCCACACTATGCTACATCAGAAGACTCTGGACGGGGGGCCTGGAGGTCCTTTCTCACATCTCTTAGGGGGTGAAGTCATGGGGTTTTCCTTAAGATGCAGAGAGCGTTGCTGCGTCTTTCCAGCTCTGCCTCCCTGTCAGATGCAATTGCCCACGTCCCACCGTCAGACTCGGGGCGTCATTGCGCATGTGCGACACCAAAGGATGAGCCGTCTCAGAGGCTTGGGTGTTTCTGAGCTTTAAAGAGCTTTGGGGAGGGACAGGGAAGCAGGTGGGAGCAGGGGAAATTTGAGAAAGGAAAAGAAAGAGAACAACGTTCTCTGCCAGGCCAGGTTCTTGCACACCTCTGAGAGAAGCACCTTTGCTTCCATTTACAGGTGACGAAGCAGAGGCAAAGAGACGTTAAGCAACGCTCCAAAGGCCACACAGTGCAGTGCCACCTACATTAACTCTGACACCCTGGAATCCAGGTGGGTAGTGTGGCCTGGTGGTCTGTACCAGCACTGGGCACAGAAGTGTTGGATTCTCACTGCGCCTTAGCTCTCTGCTGAGCCGTGGCCAGCCTCAGTTTCCCCACTGAGTTCCCCACTCAGTTTCCCTGAGCTCTCCCCTTCCCACACCATCCCACTTGCTCCTCCCCAGGAAAAGGGTGGGTGGCTCGGGGAGTGGAGGGTGGGAGTGGCTTTGTCCAACACAGTCTGGCCACACTCTACCTGGAGGTGGCCAGCCCTCTACATCAAATGGGCAGAGCTCAGGCTACTTTGGGGGCCTTGTCCTTCCTCTCCCACCTGAAAAGGAAAGGAAAAAGGAGACCCCGGAAGTCCCAGGGGATTTCAGTCCTGCTTAGGGTGATGAGCTGTCGAGTCACATGACAGCCATAGTCATGTGACTCTTCTAGCATCAGGCTCTGTCCCACTGGGCCACCTGTGAGTCATCCTTGTGAAGCTTCCAGCTCTCCATGGAGAAGGCTGTCAGCTGCCAGCGATTCCATCACTGAGTCATCTCGTGCTACAAGTGAGGTTTGTCATGACATCCTGCTTTCCACGCAGATCAGAATCCCAGGGGGCCAGGCAAGCTGGGTAGAGATGATTTGGGGTGGCTTGAGGGACAGGGCTGAAGATAGTGAGAACAGCAGGTCACATATAGTGAGCACAGTTTATATGCCAGACACTGGAACTTACACAGAAAACCACATTTAATTGTCCTAACTTTCTTACCAGGGAGATTCTACTCTTTAGCCCCATTTTACAGATGAGGAAGCTGAGGCAGGAGAAGCTAAGTATCCTGCCCAAGGTCCTGCAGTTAGCAAAGGATGGAGATGGGCGTTGAGCCTAGTTTTTCTGCTTCCCACTACATGGCTTTTCCTACAATACCATGTTGCCGCTTTAAAAGCTTTAAAAGCCCACGATTCCAACATTCAAAGCGGGCTCTCTGTTTTCAGGATGGAACTGTTCCCAGGGCCCTGGCACTTCCGTTGGCACCAAAAGAGGAACCAAAATAGGACACACCAAATGGGTCCAATTTTGCCTGAACCTCGATCTGCAAGGTTCAGGGATGTGCCTGGGAGAGGATGGGACCTGGCCCCGAGGGCTCCGTGCTTTCTCTCCTCCGCCCCATTCAGCAAGCTGTGCAGTGTCAGGGCTTGACTTGGCTCCACAGTGCTGGTTTTAAAAAAGGCATCTCACTCATAGCTATTCAGATTTCAGAAATAAATGCTCTGCACCACTGATCAAAACGCCTGGAGTCAACAGAGCCAGTGACATCTTAAGAAATGCACCCGGTACTTAAGGCTTTCATCTTAATTATACATGTTCAAATCATAGACAGATTTTCTTCTTCTGGTCCTGAATATCAGAGCTGCCAAATCCAATTGAATCATCTTCTTTTAAATGCATTTTGCAGTATGTGTTTCACCGTTTTCCCAATTTCCATTGTAAACGAGCACCAGAATTGTGCTGAGGGCCCTTTCCTTACAGGCTGCATTATTCAACCAGCAAATGAAGAAAGGAAAATGCTGATTGCAAAAGAATTAAAAAATGGTCCTGGGCGGCCTTGGGGTTTGGCTAGAGCTGGACGCAGCCAGGCCTAGGAACTGCTGGAGGGTTCCTGGAAGGTTTTGATAAGGTGCTCCTTCTTAGGGGGACATGCCCACTCTGAATGAGCCAGCTCTGAGGCCCGTGTTCAGGGCTGGGCAGGAAGGAGAGCCGTGGATGTCTGCAGGCCTGTTGTCATTGTACCACCTCTGTCATTAGCATTACATGCCACACACTTTAATTTCTGCAGTGTCCTGGTTCAGGCCGTCTGGGGGGGGGAGGTGCAGCTTCCGGGTCACTCCCAGGAAATGCTTTGATCATCGAGAGCTGTGCTGACAGCCAGTGCCCTGGCCCACCAGCTGCGCCCACCTGTTCTGCCTTCCTGGGGGTGAGGTGAGGGGGATGGGCTCTCAGACTTAGGAGAGTGACAGCTGCTGGCAGGGAAGGAGTGAGCCAGTGATCCAATGCCTGGAATTCTGCTGAAGTTTGTCTTGCATTTCTCCTGTCCTGTCCTCTCCCCACTCCCACTCGAGGGACACTCTGCATCAGCACACACTGCGGTGTCCTTTCCAATCACTTTCACACTTGTTGATTGTGCTGAAGGCCAAAGCCCTGTGCGGTATCAGAGCAGAGATCCTTGGGCTCATTTTACAGAGGGGAAGAATGTGCCTTTGGTTCAAATGGGACTCTGGAGCCCAGCTGGCTGCATCTAGACTCAGCTGCGTCCCCTTGGGCAAATTACATAATCTCTCTATTCCTCAGGCTCCCAATCTGTAAAATGGGGACATTGATAACACCGTTCATAGGGATAATGCAAGGATTAAGTGGAATAGGCCTTGGAAAGAGCCCAGAACGGCACCCGGCAAACAGCAAGGGCTTGGTCCCTGTTAGCTCGTGCAAGACCATAGCGCGGTGGGGGCAGAGCTGAGGTTGGAACCCTGAGGTCCTGTACTCACCATGCTCCTCAGCCCCACATGCATGCACCTGCATGTGCACACACGTGCACACCATTGCTCATTCATAGGATAATGATTCGCCACCCAGTCACAAGCTGAAGGCCACTTGGGAACAGATCTACTCTCAGGAAGATGGGTAAACACAAACCAGGCCTGCAGGGAAGCTGGTGTCTCCACGCTGGTGAGCGGGGCCTGGCTGCGCTGCCTTCTAGGCTGGGCTGACTTCCCGGTCCACACGGGCTTTCCCAGGGGGGAGCTGAGCACCAGACCCCAGAACCCCCGAAGACGCTGGTATTGGAGTTGCTGGGCCTCACCTGGGACAGGATCGGGCTCCTCCCTCCCCAGTGGTCAGAGCCGGAGCCCACCTGCACTGTGACAACTTCTTGCCCCCACCCCTTGGCATGTCACAGCCACGAGGAGGCCCAGGACCCCTGGCCAGCGTCCTGCTGGGCTCGGAGTGGATGGTTTGGGCGCTGTGCGTGGTACCCTGTACAGCTGCCCTGTAATTGCAGCTCCAGCTGCGGTGGAAAGTGTCCAGGCACGTTGACAGTGTCCCACCTCGGGCGCCATCACACGCTTCTCTTTTCTATTCTGGACTTTTCCTCCAGCTGCTGGGGTTGCCAGCTGGAGAGGACAGCAGCCCAGAGACACAGGGGAGCTGATGCCCTGGTGGGTGGGGGTGGGTGGGCGAATGTTCCAGCCTCCTGTCCTTCCGAAGGACAAGCCAGGGCCTGTGCTACCTGGGTCCCGGTTGCCATGGCAGGGATGCTCTTTGCTGTGTTCCCTGTTGGCTTTTCCTCATTTTATGTCTCACCCTTCCCGCTGCTGTACACCTGCTTACTGGGTGTTCTATGTTGTTTAATCTGCATTTTTTTGTTTGTTTGAGTCAAGGGCACCCATTTTACAGCTAAGAAAAGTGAGGCTCTGAGACTTTCATGCACTTATAAAAGTGACATAGTAAGTAGCAGATCCAGGAATTTAACCAGCTTGGATCCACCTCCTTTATATTAAACCATCGCGGGGCAGTACCCTGAGCTCCTCTGCAGTTGAGGACAGGCTAGTCCTGCTAGGTCTGAACTGCTACTGCCTTGCTTCCACTCAGTCCTCTCTCCCCGCCTCCCAGCTAAGTAAATTCCAGCTGGGAATTTACAAATTTACAAATTGGCATGAAGATCTCTTTCTCTCCAATCGTTATTTAAAAGTAGTATTGGATTTCTCCAGGCAGTGAGGTGAGGTGGTCACATAGTTGCAGGGAAGTGGAGATTATGGATCATGCCCGGGGTTATGGTTTTTTTGCAGTGGCCATGACTTTCATCACCCCTCCCAGGGAACCTCACCCAGAGCCTTGCACATGGCAAGGTCTCAATGTGTCTGTCACAGGACTGAGTGTAGTAGTCTCAGCTGGTCAGAGGGCTGGGGCAGGGCCAGCTACATCATTTGTACAGCCTGGTTTAAAATGTAGGGATCCTTGGCTGGGCGCGGTGGCTCACACCTGTAATCCTAGCACTCTGGGAAGCCGAGGCGGGAGGATTGCTTCAGGTAAGGAGTTCGAGACCAGCCTGAGCAAGAACGAGACCCCGTTTCTACTAAAAATAGAAAAATTAGCCGGGCATAGTGGCGCATGCCTGTAGTCCCAGCTACTCAGGAGGCTGAGGCAGGAGGATTGCTTGAGCCCAGGAGTTTGAGGTTGCTGTGAGCTAGGCTGACCCCATGGCACTGTAGTCTGGGCAACAGAGTGAGACTCTCCCTAAAAAAAAAAGAAAAAAAAAAAAAAAAAACAACATAGGGATCCTTGCTCAAAGAGCAAAAAGAAAAAAAAAGCTTTTTCCTGCCTTTCCTAGTCTTTCTTTTCTCACCTGTCGTGATGTTTTCATTTGCTATAAGTCGCCCTTCCTCCTTGCGGGAATGCTCGTGGGGTGAGTGCGGGCCCTCGTGGACGCATGGGGCCTGCCTCACAATTCAGTTCATGGGGTGCACACACCCTGCCCGGGAGATGGGAGGGTCACCCCTCACCCCAGGGAGGTGGGGAAACAGAGGGCAGGGTTCCTGGCCTCCCACTTGCTCCCCCCACATGCTCCACTCTTGCATCAGACTTCACTCACAAATCACAAATTCAAAGATAAAATTATCAAGAGTTTTAAGAAGGCGGCTTCAGAGGATCAAACCCCAAGCGTGGGGCCACTCTGGGTGCAGGACCCTGCGCGACTGCACTGGTTACACGCCCGTGAAGCCAGCCTGGGGGGCACGTCTTGCAGCTCTCATGCTCCAGGAGATGTGGGTGCATCCCCCTTTCTCCCTGGCCTTGTTGGCATCTGGCATTTCTCTGCATGTGCAAGATCCCCCGGGCGACTGCCGCTGGCTCAGCGCCCAGTAGAGTCAGGCTCCCGGTCTGTGGAGGCACAGCCATCTCTAGGCAACCCCTCTTCGACCACCTGCATCTTCTTTATCCCGCAGCCCCCAGGACGGGAGCTCAGGAAAGCACCTCCTCCCCAGCTCGCCCAGGCCCTGGGCCAGGGATGCCTGATGCTCCTGGAATCTGCTCGCCTGAGGATGAGTAGATAAAGGTGCTAATAAGAGTGCTAATTAAGTGCAGCAAGCTCTAGAGCGTTGCTGTTTTAATGCTGAGAGGAGAAGTCATTTATGGTTTTCTCCCTTCAGCCAGCTCTCCTATACAATTATTTCATCTGCTGCAGAGAATGTGCAGATCGCTAATAATTATTAGATCTGATCGTCATTAGCCTCCAAGCTCCAAAGAGCGAGCTCAGCGCATTCCTGGCGCCTGACCTCCACCACTGAGTTCGGGGATGGGCGGCAGGCAGAGTGGAGGGGCACTGGCCTGCTCTCCCGGGGGACAGGAGGGGACCTGCTCTGCCCACCACGTACCTCTCGCCTTTTACCAGGAAGAAGCGCTCATCCCTGCCCTCCCACCTACAGCCGTAGATACAGCTTCCAGGGTCTTTCCGTGTATGTGTTGAAGGACAGAGAATCACCCATGAAAATGACGATTAGATGCGTCTCCACTTCTAAAGGTGTTCTAGAGACTGCACTTCTGTTTCAGGTTTAGTTAATGACTGAGGACCCAGATGAAGAAAATCCAGGTGTCTTCCTGGGTAGGAGAGAACGATTAGCGTAGGTGGCCTTTGGATTTAGCCAGGGCCCTATAGGCAGCAGCTGGCACATTCAAAGGGTTAACGGAAGAGAGTTTAATGAAAGGACATTTTGGAGGTATAGGTAGGTGTGCTGACCGTGTTCTAGCTTGTGCAGACTTGAAGCTCTAACACCTGTGCTGCATGCGTAGGCGATACACCTTGCTCCGGACAACTCGAGAATGCTCACGTCCGCTTGCCTTGGCCTCCCACCGCCCTGTTCCCTGCCCGCCCCCCACATCCTCCTAAGGGGAAATCCTCCTGGGAGGGTGTGTGTGTGAGCTTTTCAAATACAAAGCAACCAACCCAGAGTCTACACCCCCAACTACCTCTCTTATTGGGCTCTTGCACCCTGGGCCACTATTTACCTGCTGAATCACCAGGGGCCAGGTGCCAGACAACGAGGGACAGCCCCATGCCCCAGAGCCCACTGAAATTGTCCACACTGGCCAATCATAACGCCTGCCGACCCCGCCTTGCCTATCCCTCCTGGAGGAAACCCCACAGTTGTCCCCTCCCCCTGCTCCGTGACCAACCCCATGGCTTCCCGGTGCGGCTGGGGCGTAAGGCACCCTCCCTGTCTTTGCACACGTGAGCATCATAGGTGGCCTTTTCACCTGTGGTCTTCTCCAGATCTGTTGGCTCTGTCATGCCTAAGTAGTAATAAGGCCAGATAAACAACGGGGCCGAGGGAACAAAGAGGAGGACGGCACATCCAGGGAGTAGCCGGGTAGCTGCTGCCCCCTTAGGCCTGCAGGGGCAGGAGAAGGGGGTGGCGTTAGCAGAGCCCAGCAGGAGCTTAGCCTTGGAGAGGGGGCCTGAGGGATGTGGCCAGGAGAGCGGCAGTGCCATGGATAAAGGGGTCTGGGGGTACCCACCCTGGCATTTCCCTTCCCACCTCCCATCCCCAGCTGGGGCCGCCTGTCGGCTGAGTCCAGCAAGAGGACAGCCCCTGGAGCCCCCAGGGCGGCAGCGGAGGACTGATCCGCAGGAGAACGAGTTGCATCGGGAGTTGCTGAGTCACTGAGCCGGAACTTGCTGGTGAAAGGCAGGTGCTTTGGAAAGGGATGGGCGATTCAGAGAAGACTCCGTGCTCTAAGGAGCCTCCATTTTTGGTGCATGGGGAAGAAGTATACAGGTCGGGTGGACCTCAGAGTGGTACAGACCAGCATCTCTCAGCCCCGCACTGTGCGTACAAATCCCCCCAGGAGTCTCGTTAAAATCCAGACTCCGACTCAGCCGTCTGGGACGGGTCCTGCGTCTCTAACAAGCCCCCGGGTGATGCCACACAGCTGTCCACGGACAGCACATCGAGTAGCCAGCCGGGCTGGCCTACGTCTCCCTTCCCTCTGCGCATGTGCCCCGCACAGGACGGGGATCCCCAGACGGTCCCCGTCACCCGTTTCTCTCCGACCCATCCTCCCAGCCCTTTCCATCTGCTCATCACTCCCGAGCGCCTTTGGAATTCTCGCTTCCCCTTCTAGCTCAGGTGAGGGTAGAGAAAGGCATTTCTTACCATCTGCCCGGAAATGAGCTTCCCTAAGATAGCCGGACCTGGGCTGGGTAACTTAAAAAAAAAAAGAAGAAGAAGAAGTTTAATTGGCTGCAATTAACACAAACAAATTGGTTTGACACAGCTGCAATTATCAGTTTTCCCTTCTCACACTAAATCTGCGGCTCACTCCTCCACTTGCCAAAGAAAGACCCGGGAAGGGTTTTCGAGACGTTGGCCGTCCCCCTGCAGCCTTGGTGGGCTCTGTGGCCCCTGGCTGCCAGCCTCCTGTGCAGTCCAGGGGCTGGGGCGAGCAAGAGGTGGGCAGAGAGGGGCTACGTTTACGGAGGCTCTGCCATGTGCCTGACACCGCCAGGGCCAGTATTTGTTACCCGCCTCACCCCAGCCCTGCAGAGGCACCAGGAGCCTATTGTTATGGAGGAGGAAATTGAGGCGTGGCTGGGCGTGGTGACGAAGCTGGATTTGGTTTTGTGTCTGCAACATCAATACTTTTTGTTCATTACCTATATGGCTTCCAAACGGGACTGACGCAGGCTAAGTATTTAGGGCATGTCCCCTGGGCTCCTGAGTTTGGATGGGGGCGGGAGGGAAGACTACGTGCTAAAAACTGGGTAATCAGGATAATGTTATAATGCAATATTTTAAAAAATAAAAATTAATGCAAAACTTATGATAAGACAATTTATCCAAATTTCAAATCAAGACAGAATCTCACAGGGCTGGGATTAGGGTGAGGGGCGCCAGACCAAAGGCAGGGCTGGATCTGGTCTTTATTTAACATTTGGGTATTTTGTTCATCATGGATTTTTTTTTTTTTTTTTGCTCAGGCCTAATTCTGTGCAGGTGGGAAACTGAGCTTGCCCTGTAAATGGGGACAAAAATGCTTTCCTTGGAGGAGTGAGAAGAACGTGGTCCGACAGAGCAGGCGTTGAGTAAACATTTGTTTTCTCTCCTTTTCTCGACTTCCCCTCTCGTCCTGTCTGGTTTTTTCCCCTTCAAGGCTGCTTCAAACTTGGTAACACCCTTGCCTCCGGATGGCTGTCCTTCAGCTGCGCTCGCATGCGAGGTGGCCTGGGAGTCTGACGGCAAGGACCTCGGCAATTGCATCTGTCGAGGGAAGTAGGTGCGCTGAGCTTCTTGGGTGCCCCTTAAACCGTGTGCGGGAGGTGAGCGCCGCTTTTGTACTTGCCTAGTCCCAGCTTATCTGCAAACCTTAAGAAAAATCTTTACCCCCTCCCCTCCTCTCCCCATCTGCCTCCCTGAACTGCAGGGGAGGGGACCCCACGCTGTCCTCACAGCTGGGAGAGAGGATAGGGGAGTCAGGACCCCTTGTAGGCGCTACACGGTTTTCATGTTTTAAGGATCCAGTGTTGCTTCTTTTACAAATGGAGAACCCGGGATGCTTGTTGGTCTGCCTTCCAGGTCTTTGGATGATGTCATTCTTGCCAGACGTGGGGGGTGACCATCTGGAATGGCTGCTTTCAGGCTTAGTTCACGGGTAGGTTGTGGGCAGGGGCTGGATCTGGGTTTACCGTGCTTAGGGCACTGGGTGAGAGGAAGACAGCGTGGACCCTTGACCTTCCGAGGGTCACCTGGCCCCTCTCCTTCTCCCAGCCTGTGGACCAGGTCTGCCTTTGGGAAGGGTCTCCCCCACCCACCGAGCAGCCACCTGAGCTGTGGCATGGAGCATTCCCTCCCTGGACAGCGGCTTTGCTCCTGCTGAGCAGAGAGGAAGGAGGGCTGGGCTCTCCCTCCAGGAGGTGCATGAAGATCAATTAGGTAAGTCCGTCAAGATTGTGGAAGTGAGAAGCCTGGGCCTCTCCTTCTCCAGGGACCAGATGTTTCCATGGCGTGGGGAGAATTCCCTGACCTTGGCCGGGGTTCCTGGGGCCTGGCCCTGGCAGGGGATGGTCCCTCTCTCCCTGCCTGGACCTTCTTGTCCCCCAGCCCCAGGGTGATCCTTTCCCTCTGCCTCCCCCAGCAAATCAATTTGGGCCGGGAAAGGAACAAGGCTATTACAGTTAACACCGCTCCACCCGGGAGTCACTGGGTCTTCGCTATTCATCATTCCTAATTAATTAAAAAGTAATTACTTATGGATCTGACTTTCATTATTGACACCTCCCAGGCTGTGAGGATATTACTTTCCTCGGTCCCTCTGGTTCCCTAAGCTGCTCTGGTGCCAGCAGTTGCAGCACAAAGCATGGCAGGGCCCAGTCGTATGTGACATCCCGGTTGGGGGATCCGAGTCCCCACCCTGGGCTTCGGGGATCTGCAGACCCTGCTGAGAGCCCAGGAGGGGACTTTGAGGAGGTGGAGGTGCCCTGGTCTGCTCCATGTGACGGACTAAGCCTGTCAAGAGGGGAACAACCTCCAAACCTTGCTACTCTGTGACCGTGGATAGCAGCGTCCCGTGCCTATTAGAAATGCAGATGTTCAATCCCCACCCCTATCTGCTGAACCGAAATCTGCATTTTGTCAACTTCCCCTGGGGCTTTGGTGGCACATTCGTGAGAAGTGCTGCCCAGTGAACAGAGAGGCAAACTGATGGCGCCGACTCTTCCCGGCTCTGCAGGCCGTGCAGGTTGTATACTGCACAACCCCTGGGCCAGCCCCATTCACCAGCTGCCCCCTCCCACTTTTCGATGGCTTTGCCGCCCTCCACATTTATTTGTTCTAGGCTCTATTTGCTCCCTCCCGTCTGAGCGCTCCCAATGTGGTGAGTGAATCTGGGCTAATCGCTCATAGAAGTGGGGGTGACATGTTTCCCTCCTCCCGCGCTGTAACCAGTGGCAACGTAAAAGGGCACTGGACACAGGAGGCTTTCTTTAAGGCTTATGGACTAACCTATGCTTGGATAAGTGATTTCTCTGGGCTCCTTCCTCTGCTGTAAAATGGGGCCACTCCCGTTCTCAGGGTGGCTGTGCAGAATGAATGAGCACGTGGCAGGCAGTTAATTGTGATGATGATGATGATGATGATGATGATGATGATGATGATATTGCCTCAGTCTGAGTTTCAGTTCCGTTGTCTCTACGAGCTGACCAGGGGATGTCCAGACCTGGAGGAGGGTGTTGGGGAAGGTCCATTTTTTTTTTTTTTTTTTTTTTGAGACACAGTCTCACTCTGTTGCCCGCGCTAGAGTGCCGTGGCATCAGCCTAGCTCACAGCAACCTCCAACTCCTGGGCTCAAGCGATCCTCCTGCCTCAGCCTCCCGAGTAGCTGGGACTACAGGCATGCGCCACCATGCCCGGCTAATTTTTTTTTTTATATTTCTAGTTGGCCAATTAATTTCTTTCTATTTTTAGTAGAGATGGGGTCTCGCTCTTGCTCAGGCTGGTTTCGAACTCCTGACCTTGAGCGATCTGCCCGCCTCGGCCTTTCAGAGTGCTAGGATTACAGGCGTGAGCCACCACACCCGGCCCTCACATCTATTCTTTCAGCAACATATACTGCATGTGCACGTCTCCCAGCTCCGCTATGTGCTTGGGCAAACCACAACCACTTAACCACTCTGTGCCTTAGTTTTCCCATCTGAAAACTGGGAATAATCATACAGATTGAGCATCCTCAATCCAAAAACTCAAAATCTAAAATGCTCCAAAATCCTAAACTTTTTGAGTACTGACATGACACTCAAAGGAAATGCTCGCTGGACTATTACAGATTTGGGGTTTTTGGTTTATGGATGCTCAACCAGTGAGCATGATATAAATATTCCAAAATCAAAAAAAAAATTCTAAACACAAAATTCCAAAAAACAATTCTGAAATACTTCTGGTCCCAAGAATTTCAGATAAGGGATACTCAACCTGTAGTACCAGCCTCCTAGGATTGTTGGAGATTAAACCCAAGTAGTTCATGTGAAACACTTAGAACAATGACTGGCATATTTTAAGTGATCCTTAAATGTAGCTGTTATTATTATGGCCATTATTATTCTAGAAACTTCACGTCTCCCATGAGTAGGGATTTTGCTCTAAGATGCCACTGTCCTATGAAAACCCCGAATGAACTCATGAAGCCCTTAGGAGCTTTTTTTAGTCAATTAATTCATAGTTCAGAAACTACGAACTCACTGACATAATAAACCACCTTTGAACAACCATCTGACTCAAATAATCATTAGAAATAGAAAGAGTAAAAGCCCTGAACCAAACCTGAGGGCCTGAGACCTGAATGTCTCTGCGTGTCCGTGATAGGTGGTGATGGGGTGTGTGCACATGCAAAGGAAGTGCATGTGGCATGACAGCAGACATGTATCCTAGACTTAAAAGTTGAAAGTCAAAGCTGGGTGTGGTGCACACCTGTAGTCCCAGCTACTCAGGAGGCTGAGGTGGAAGGATCACTTGAGCCCAGGAGTTTAAGACCAGGCTGGCCAACATAGCAAGACCCCATCACTAAAAATAAATAAATAAATAAATAAATAAATAAATAAATTTTTTTAAAAAGAGAGTTGAAAGGCAAGGTTTTATGATCCCATGGCTGCATGCTATAAAAGAAAACATAGCTCATGTGGAATGAGAGACTCTAAAAATGAAATTATAACAATAAAAATCACATATAATTCCAAGAAGGAAGAAAAATGGGGCATCTAAGAAGTCAATGTGGTTTACCTGGGAGACCTCTAATAAACCTGCATTTTAAAAGTCGAAAAATGTATTTGCAGCAAATATTGGATAAATGCTTAATATCTTTAACATACAAAGAGCTCATACAAATCAATAATAAACCCCTGAGGCACAATAGAAAAGTGAGCCAAGGATGTAATAAACAATTCACTAAAGAAGGAATAAAGCTGGCATTCCAACAGATGGAAAATCTTCAGTCTTACTAACAAACAAAATGAAAATCTAAACAACTATATAGCTATTTTTTACCTTGTAAATTAGCAAAGATTTTGATTCTGATTTTTAATGAGTACCTGATGTTGCTAAGGGTGGAAAATACTCCCATTCAAACATTGCAGATGGGATACGGCACCCAGGAGAGTCACTTCTTGGATCTCTCCTAAGGAAATCATGCTAGTTTAGAAATACTGTTATTAATACAATTATTTGTACAAGTAAAAATTAGAAAGAATCAAAATGCAGCCATGTAGAATAATGTTTATGATGATTTCAGATGGCAATGTGGGGAAAATGCAGGAAACAATATTGTACGGAAAATAAATATATTAACAACTATGATTTTAGAAAAACAATAAGATTATTAAAAAACAAAATACCAATGATGGTTTCTTTGGGTGTTGGAATAATGAGTGATTTGTTTAGTTCTTTCTGTGTTTCTGCTTGGTGATCAGATTTTTTGCAATGGATATGCATTACTTTTATTATGCATTGATTTAAAAGTATTGGAGGCCAGGCTCGGTGGCTCACGCCTGTAATCCTAATACTCTGGGAGGCCGAGGCAGGTGGATCGCTCAAGGTCAGGAGTTCGAAACCAGCCTGAGCAAGAGCGAGACTCCGTCTCTACTAAAAATAGAAAGAAATTAATTGGCCGACTAAAAAATATACAGAAAAAATTAGCCGGGCATGGTGGCACATGCCTGTAGTCCCAGCTACTCGGGAGGCTGAGGCAGAAGGATCGCTTGAGCCCAGGAGTTTGAGGTTGCTGTGAGCTAGGCTGACGCCATGGGACTCTAGCTGGGGCAACAGAGTGAGACTCTGTCTCAAAAAAATAAATAAATAAATAAAAATAAAAGTACTGGAGATGTGGAAAGAATAGGAAGAGAGTTCACATAATGGAAGACAAATTCATTAGCCGAGTGCAAGCCTGTGGTCTGATGTCACGGAATCTTAAAGCTTCCAGTGGGTGTGGCTTGTGGACAGTGCTGCGATCAACATGAGGAACTTGCACTGTGTCCTCTTCAAGAACGGGAACATGACAGGGATGAGTGTGCTGCCTGGAAGTGTGCTCAGAGTTTAAGGAACACCTGAGCACCATGGGCCATTGTGTTACAAAGTAAGAGGAATCCTGGACCCCAGATCTGTGGGTCAGAAAAATCCTAACAGCATTAGAGACATCCATGGTCACCAGCCTAGTCCACTCTTCCCAAAGCCTGGACTCTGGACCACTTGACAGGCCTCAAAATGACTCTAAATAATGCTTGAAGCAATTTAGGTGGTATATGGACATGGATGGTTTTTTTTTTTTTCTTTTTCAATTTTCTTTCAATCTTTCTGATGATACCAAACAGAAAGTCTTAATTTGATGCTAGGATATCTTGCTAATCTCCCTTTCTAACAAAGCAGGAGCAAGCCTCAAGCTCAGTACTTTAAGCAGACAACAGCTCTGGCAAGAATTTAATAATGCAAGTGTTGTGTGGATATGGCACAATCACCAGGGCAGGAGAAGAATGAATGGAGTTTGGGAAACACTGAACTAGTCCAAAACTTTGGGCAGCTGGAACATAAAGGGCCAAGGGGGTGGGGTGGCTTGCTGTAAGTCGACCAACTAGCCAGTGCCAGACCAAGCCTGGTCTCCCCACTTCAGCTGCGGGCTCTTTCCCCAAGTTCTCCTGCCTTCCACGGAGCTGTCAGTATTTCTGTACTTTCCTTTGAACAGCAGGCTTAGTCCTATCTTTCGTTGTTATTTCTTCTATGAGTTTTCCTTTTTTTTTTTTTTTTTGAGTTGGAGGGCATGGGATCATGTTATCAGCATAATTAAAAATGTTTTTAGTTTGTCTCTGCACTTCTGCCAAGCCTCAGCTTTTCCTAAAAACCCAGCATCTTCCAAATCCTTCCCTGGAGGCCACAGTACACCTCAGTGCTGAGCTTTGTCTGCTTACAATTAAACAGCATTTTGCTTTTGCTTTTGCTTTTGTTTTTGTTTTTCAAACGCGAACTTGTCAGAGAAAGCCTGGCATGGCCATATTAGGATCTTTAGATGCTTTCTGGTTGGGGTTATTTGTGCTTGTGTAGTCAGAATTTCCCCCCAAAATTTCTGGCCTTGGCTTCACACCTCAGCTGTTGCCTGGGCTGCTAACTAACGGAGTGACCTTGTGCAAGTCATTCAACCTGGCTGCATGGGTAACAGCCCTGCCCTACTTGGCTCTCAGGGTTGCAGTGAGGATCAAATAAGCCAGTAGTCACAAAAATGCTTTGCAGGGAGTAATGAACCCCACAATGAAATGTGTTTTTCAGCCCCTATTTCTCTTTTGATTTTTCCATCAAGGAGAATGCTCTTCAGATTGGAAAGGGTAAAACCAGCATTATTAAAAAGAGAACTAAACCTCAAAACAGGAGCAAAGATAGAGAGTAAAGTTTGGAGCATAATCCCCAGGGCACCTCAGAACCATTGAGCCTGATCTGCAGGGCTGTGATGCGATGTGGCCGGGACCAGAGGAGGTTCAGTGGTGAGAGAACAGGAGGGACGGAGTGGGCTTTGGCCACTGTCACACATGAGAAACCATTGAAAGTAATTGGCAGTTTAGATAAGAAAAGGCTCGAAGGATGGCACACACACCACTGCCTGCTTAGAATCAGGGCTTCCTCCAAGAACTTTACAAATTCTGGAACACTTTTCCTCACCCCCTACCCTGCCCAGTCCCCAAGGACAGTCCTCAGGACCTTTGAGGGACATTTACCATCTCCCTAGCAGCCCCTTTGGCAGTAATGGGGAGGCTGCAGAGAGCCCATGGAGCAGTGAGACCCCCTGCTTCCGTGATTCCAGCCACAGCCCAGCTACCTAGCTGGGTCTCCACCATCTGTTGGTTCAGATTGTGCCTCCACACTTACAAACCATGTGACCTTGGGCAGGGGCTGTGTCTTGGCTTTCCCATCTATAAAATGAAAATGATATCTTACTCATAGGCTTGTTGCAAAGTTTAGATAAGATGACATAAAATTCTTAGCACGAAGTATATTTGCAAAAGATGTTAGGGGGTTTTTTTTGTCTCCTCCACTTCCTATATCCCTATATATCCCTATTTCTGATTATAAAAAGAGGACTGGTTCAACAAAAAATTAAACATAGACTTACCATATGATCCAGCAATTCCATTCTGGTTGTATACATACCCAAAAGACTTGAAAGCAAGGACTCCAGAAGATAATTGTACACCCACGTTCACAGCAGCATCATTCACTGCGGGGAGCAGCCCTTGTCCATCAACAGATGAATGGATCGGCCAACGGTGATATATACATACAATGGGATATTATTCAGCCTTAAAAAGGAAGGAAATTCTTGCATATGCTACAGCATAGATAAACCTTGAAGACATTATTGTAAGTAAAATCAGCCAGACACAAGGGACAAATATTATATGAGTCCCTTTATATGAGGTACTTAAAGTAGTCAAATTCCCAGAGCTGGCAAGTAGAAAGATCGTTGTCCGGGGCTGGGGGGAGGGAGGAATGAGGAGTTGTCGTTTAATGAGTGCAGAGTTTCAGTTTGGGCAGATGAAAGAGTTCTGGAGATGGATGGTGGAGATGGTTGCACAACAGTATAAACAATGTCACTGAACAGAACATCTAAAAATGGTTAAAGTGTAAATTTTACATTATATATAATTTTATCACAATAAAAAGTCACTTACCTGACAAAAAAAGATACACCTTCATTTTCGGTCATGACACAATTTCAGAAATATTAAAATGTGAAAATCATGTAAATCTTTAGAATAAAGAGAATATGGTTTTTAACGCCAAAAAAGGAAACAGAGAGAGAGAGATTGCTTGAGCCCCCACACAAAAAGGAGAGTAGAAATAGAATCCATGGCTCATTGTCAAGGGCATGGAGAGCCCTTAGGGGGAGATCTCTGCCAGATTGTTGCCTGTAATTGCCTGAAGAGAAGCCCCACCACTCACAGTTCTGGGGGACAGGGTAGGCAGTGCAGACGACGAACCCTACTTCCTGACTTCTGTACATCAGCACACACACACGCACACCCCCCTCAGAGCCAGCCACTGCCCTTCCAAACAGCAGAGGGGCTGCAGGATGCTCAGGGTCCCAGAAACTGCTCCCTGCCGCCTCCCGGGAGCGGCAGAAGGCCATGCATGTTGCCAGAGATGACAGGAGCTCCGGGTGCAGGGAACCTGGCCATTGGTGTTCCAGGCAGAGAGGACGACAGCTGGGCCTCCAGACAGTGGGGAGAGCCGGGAAGCTCACCACTGGGTGCTTGCAGAAGGTGTCCTGAGCCCCACAGCCTTCACCTTACCTCCTGGAAAACACAAATCCCAGAGCAACCCTGTGGTCCAGGACCAGAGCTGGCCACCCAAGGCTTCCTGGGCAAGTGGGTAACCAGGCATTTCTGAGTCCTCTCTCCAGCACTACCATGGACTCAGGACAGCTTAAATGGCTTCAGTTAATGATGCCAAAGAAACCCCCAGGCACTTTCAAGGCCTCTGGGCTGGGCTGACCTCACACCTGGAAATGAGGCCACACCAGCTGCATTTTCCAGGTGCCACATTTCCTAGCTGCTGAGACCCAGGACTCCTGTCCTGGAACCAACTCCACTGCCAGCTAGCTGTAGGGTAACCAACCTCTCTGGACCTGTGACACCCACCAGTAAAATATTAAATCTGTTCCCTGCCCCTGGGGCCGCTGCATAAAAAAATCTCCATTCCATTCCACAGGCATGTATTAAACACCCACCGTATGAAGACAGGGTGCCAATCTCTCAAAGGCTTATGAGAAGGATGAAAACACATCCTGTCCTTGGAGAGCGTATTAGTTTCCTAGGGCTGCCGTAACAAAGTACCGCAAACTGGGTGGCTTAGAACAACAGAGATTTATTCTCTCAGTTCGGGAAGCCAGAAGTCCAAGATCAAAGCGTCACCAGGATTGATTCCTTTCTGGAGGCTCTGGGGGACAATCTGTTCCCTCCCTCCTAGCCTCTCTCCTGCTGGTCGCCAGCACTCCTCGCCGTTCTTTGGCTTGTAGATGCTTCGCCCCAATCTCTGCCTCTGTCTTCACATGGCCTCCTCCCTCCTGCAGCCAAGTTTTTCTTTTCTCATAATGACCCCAGTCATTGGACACCACCCTCATCTACTGCGTCTTCATCTTAACTTGATTACCTCCACAAAGACCCTAATCCAAATAAGGTCACCTTCTCAGGTTCTAGGGATTAAGACTTACGTGTATCTTTTGGGAGGACACCAGTGAATCTAGGAAGCTTCCAAAAGTGTGAATAATGTAGCAAAGGAGAAGAAGCAAAAGCTTTAGAACTAGACAGAGTTGGGCTTTTTAACCCAGCGTACTCAGAACCTCAGTGTACTCAACTGTAAAATGGAACAGGCAGCAGGCACATTGCAGGCACTCAGTAAGGAGTAATAGATATTGTTATAACTATTATTGTTATTGGCTGAATGCCAAGTCACAAGGAGATGGCGTAGCATAGGAGGGGTTCAAGCAAAATACCCTGGAGAGAGATTCTGCCAGATTGTAAGAAACAGGATTAGGTTAATGGAATAGACATTTTTTTTTTAGACAGAGTCTCGCTCTGTTGCCTGGGCTAGAGTGCCGTGGTGTCAGCCTAGCTCATGGCAACCTGCACCTCCTGGGCTCAAGCGATCCTCCTGCCTCAGCCTCCCAAGTAGCTGGGACTACAGGCATGCACCACCATGCCCGGCTAAGTTTTTCTGTATATATTTTTAGTTGGTCAATTATTTTCTTTCTATTTTTAGTAGAGACGGGGTCTCACTCTGGCTGGTTTCGAACTCCTGCCCGCCTCGGCCTCCCAGAGTGCTAGGATTACAGGTGTGAGCCACCACACCTGGCCTAAAGGCAAACAATTTTATTAACATGCATGCACCAGGAAGAACCACAGAGTGATTGTCCCCCCACCCCCAACGGAGCAAAGAAGCAAATGTACCATCTTGAGATTACAGAAAGAATGGGGCTTGGAGCATGGCCAAAACAGGTTATGGTTGTAAATCAGGTTATAGTGGCAAGACAGTTTATGCGAGGGAGAGAAAAGGAAACTTGGCTCACAGAGGTGGTCTCCTCATGTGTATGAAACCTCCCAGGTAGCAGCCCTCAGAGAGAGTAGATGGCAGAGATCTGGACAAGGGAAGGCCTGGCTGCATGGATGCAGATTCTCTACAGTGATAAATTCCCCCCATAAAAGACAGCTCTGCAGGGCTACTTCTGTTTGCTGGCTGTCTGACAGCCATCTCAAAACATGTCAAAGAAATACATTTTCTGGGAAAAATATTTTGATTCCCTTCAGTATACTTTTCTTAAAAAAATTTTTTCCAGGCTGATGCAGCAGCTCACACCTGTAATCCTAGCACTCTGGGAGGCCAAGGTGGGAGGATCGCTTGAGGTCAGGAGTTCGAGACCAGCCTGTGCAAGAGTGAGACCCCATCTCTACAAAAAAAATAGAAAAATTAGCCAGGCACAGTGGCATGCGTCTGTAGTCCCAGCTACTTGAGAGGCTGAGGCAGGAGGATCACTTGAGCCCAGGAGTATGAGGTTGGGGTGAACTATGATCACACACCACTGCACTCTTTTCTGGATAACAGAGCAAAGCCCTGTCTCAGAAAAAAAAAAAAAATTCCAAGGTCTACTCACTGAAAACACTGCCAAACAATGACAAACCTGGTAGGAACAGGCACCCCTAGATCCCATGCTGTGTTCTCTAAATGCCATTTTCTCTTAAAAGGAGCTAAACATTCTTGGATCAGTCATTGATTTTAGGTCTAGGGTAAGAAGTATCCAAGACAAGCCTGGAATATCTTGTCAATTCAGAAAGCCAGGAAGCTCTCAGAAATGAATAGGTTCACTTAAAATGTAATCTAGACTCAATCTATAGGAGTTCCCAGTGGCCATAGTGGGATAAATTTGAGCATCACTAAGAAAAATAACTACAATGAATTGAAACATCAAATATGTATATATTTGTGAGTCATAAAGATACCTTTTTTTTTTTTGGAGACAGGTCTCACTCTGTCACCCAGGCTGGAGTGCAGTGGCACAATCATAGTTCACTGTAATCTCAAACTCCTGGGCTCAAGTGATCCTCTGGCCTTGGCCTCCTCAGTAGCTAGACTGTAGGTACATGTTACCACACCTGGCTAAGTCTTTATTAAAATTTTTTTGTAGAGATGGGGTCTTGCTATGTTGTCCAGGCTGGTCTTGAACTCCTGGCCTCAAACAATCCTTCTGCCTCAGCCTCCTGAAGTGCTGGGATTGTGAGCCACTGAGCCCACCCTAATGATACTTAAAAAAAAAAAACAAAAAGAAAAAGAAAAAACTTAATTGTTCAACACCTTTGGAAATGCAATAGAACTAAATCATTCTTTTGAAAGCCAGTAAGTAGTAAATAAAGGGAAAGAATCACACATTTTACCTGCCTTTTCTGGATTGTATCTACTGTGTTTCCCTGAAAATAAGACCTACCCATAAAATAAGCCCTAGGCAGGATTTCTTTTTTTTTTTTTTTTTGAGACAGAGTCTCACTGTGTTGCCCAGGCTACAATGAGTGCCATGGCGTCAGCTTAGCTCACAGCAACCTCAAACTCCCGGGCCCAAGCGATCCTCCTGCCTCAGCCTCCCAAGTAGCTGGGATTACAGTCATGTGCCACCATGCCCGGCTCATTTTTTCTATATATTTTTAGTTGGCCAATTAATTTCTTTCAATTTTTAGTAGAGACGGGTCTTGCTCAGGCTGGTTTCAAACTCCTGACCTTGAGCAATCTGCCCACCTCGGCCTCCCAGAGTGCTAGGATTACAGGCGTGAGCCACCATGCCCAGCCCCTAGCAGGATTTCTAAGCATTTGTGCAACATAAGCCCTACCCTGAAAATAAGACCTAGTGATGGACGTGGCTACACAGCGTATCTGCACAACCCATGCATTTCGTTGCAGAGCAGTAAAGAAGACGAGCAGCCCTTCTCATCTGCCCCATGGTGACAGCTACTATCCCAGAGGTGACCAGAAAGGTGCGGGCAGCCCCACCAACAAGGTCGGCTCCCCCGTAAGGTCCCGGCCATCCTGTGCATGCTGCAAGCTGAGGCTTTGAGGGGAAAATAACACATCCCCTGAAAATAAGCCCTAGGGTGTCTTCTTGAGGAAAAATAAATATAAGACCCTGTCTTAT
>CAUYPO010040747.1:0-13520 GCA_963574435.1 Cheirogaleus major
CAGCACGCATAGGATGGCCGAGACCTGACAGGGGGAGCCGACCTTGTTGGTGGGGCTGCCCGCACCTTTCCGGTCACCTCTGGGATAGTAGCTGTCACGATGGGGCAGATGAGAAGGGCTGCTCATCTTCTTTACCACTCCACAACAAAATGCATGGGTTGTGCACATCCGCTGCGTAGCTACGCCCATCACTAGGTCTTATTTTCGGGGTAGGGCTTATGTTGCGCAAATGCTTAGAAATCCTGCTAGGGCTTATTTTATGGGTAGGTCTTATTTTCAGGGAAACATGGTATCCAGCCATGAAAAAGGAATGAAGTTCTGATATGTGGATGATCCTCATAAAGGATCATCTTTATGTCAGGCCAAAAAAGCCCGACATAAAAGGTCACAACTTGTATGATTTCTAACTTACAGGAAGCATCCAGAATAGGTAAATCCATGGAGATAGAAAGCAGACTGGTGGGTGCCAGAGGCCGGGGCGAGGGGGGACAGGGAGTGACTGCTTAATGGGTATGACTGTTTCCTTCTGGGATGAAGACGATGTCTTGAGACGAAAGAGAGATGATGGTCACACAACACTGGCAATGCACTAACTGTTACTGAATCACACACTTTAACATGGTTAATGGTTAATTTTATGTTATGTGAATTTTACCTCAGTTTTTAAAAACCTACAGATGACATCACATTTAATGATGAGAAACCGGATACCTTCCCCTAAGACTGAGACCGAGGCAAGGAGAGGGAGAGCAGCAACACCCACGCGCCGGGCGTCCAGGAAGGCCAGGGCAGAAAACCCCCGGCCACGTCTGGCAACACCAGGTGCTGTCTCAGCGGGGCGGCAGGGTGGGGAGCCGACCCAAGTAAGCTGAAGGGTGACCAGGCTGACTTCTGTTTTTTGGAAAATGGGGTCACAACCTTTCTCTTCTCTTGAAATCACTCAAAAGCAACACAGAGAATGAGAAATAGAAATAAAAACTATACCCACAAATCGTACCACAAAACTTTTAAATTCATAAAACCAGAAAACGAGGAAAAAATTCAGCATAGCTGCATTTAAACTTTTGTTAGAGGAAGGTGAGGGCCACAGCAGGTGCACCTCTTCTCACAGCCCCCGTTTAGGACGCAGCCGAGACCCACACACGAAGGGCACGTCCGTCCAGCGAGGCCAGGTGGTGACGGCAACACATCCTACTCACCAGGAATCTCCAGGCACGAGAAGACCTTCAACCCGTCTGCAGGACAGCCTGGCCTCCGTGGTGGCTTGCCCGCACGCGGTTCAGCAGCGCTCAGGATTCGGGCTGTGACAAGAAAGAGAACAAACGGCGTGAGCCAGGCGGGAACGCAGGCGCTGAGCCACGCACAGAGGCCTTCGCCGTCAGGATGCCACGTGCTCAAAAACAAGGGCGCTCACAGCTCCCAGCTCTGCCCTGTAACCCCCAAAGCAGCTTGCAACAGGCTCCGAACTCCAAGATTCTCCAGTACAGGCAAACGTTTGAAAAACAAAGAGACATAAACTGACCCTGACTCTCCCAAGTTTTCAAGCGCCCTGGAGCCCTCGTACTTACTCCCAAAGGGCAGGAAGTGCAGATCACTAAGGACCTGAGGCCATGTGCTGGCTTCATTCTGAGCTCCCAGGGAAGGTAGTTCTCACACCCTTTTGGAAGAAGCTAAGGGAAACCAGTACTATTAATGTTTCAGGTTTCACTTGCTCTGACAGGAAATGAAACACGTTCTATCAAGGTTCTGCTCCCAACTTGTTTTTCCCAAGTAGCAAAATGCTATACGAGATATGCAGTTTGGTGTAATGTGGGTTATTTATCTTAAATGGTGTGTGCCACACATTGTGGGGGTGGGGGGTTGAATTCTACACCAAATACACTAAACACACCCTCTGCAAAGAAAGGGCAAGGGTGCACACGTGCCGGTGCCCAGAGCAGCCATCAGATTAGCAGGTGACACGGTTTTCTCCCTGAGAAGCGGGAGGCCGTCGGTGCACAGCCAGCGCCCTTGCAGATCAGCGCCACTACCTGAGCATCACCTACCCACCTGGATTTCCCCACAGAACTCAGCTGCCGAGACACCTTGGTTTACAGCCGAGCTGTGCACTCACAGCCTGGGAAGACTACATAAACTGCCTGTGCCTCAGTTTCCTTACGTTAAAGGATGATGGGAGCGGTGAGATACTGTGGCTCAGGTCCCACCCCCAGCACCCGCCCCCACCCCTCTCACCCTCATCTTCCTGCCATGTGCAACACGGGAGCTGACACCCAAGACTTACGAGGTTCCTCGAGCTTTAACATCAACAGCTGCTGCACTCCGTCTTGCTACTTCCTCTGGTCTACGTTTCCTCCCCAAGGAGCAGGCCACCCATCTGAAGCCTCCTAAGTCCAAACACGCCCCACTCCATCGGCCCAAAGCACGAGGGTGGGGCACTGTGCCTGTCCCCATGGTAGTGTGGGAACGAGAGCACACCTACAGCCCGATTCTAATGGGCGCATGGAGGCACAGCACTGCAGGACAAGGACATCACCTCCGAACCACGGTGTGCAAGGCCATGGAGGTCCTGGCCGAGGTCCTGGCCTAGGCCCTGCCCATGGCTGCCTTGCCCCTACCACACCCCAAAGCCCTGTGCTGTCTGTGCCTCACCTCTTCATGCCCATGTTTGAGCCATTCCCTTTATGCTCCTCTAGAATCTTCCTGGCAAACTTCTATTCATTCTTCAAAACCCAACTGGGGGAGGTGTCCCTCATCCTGTGCCAGAGAAGGCCCTGGTCTTCCCCACCATGCAGAGAGCCGCCCACCAGCCCCCACAGCACGGGCTCCCATCACCACCACAGGGCAAAACTGCCTTCAACTGCCACGGGACCACAGGCTGCCATGTGCAGCATGTTCTGTGGCTAAAAATACAGGCAGTTGTCCCCAGTGCTCCCCTCCAGAGAATGTGCCCAGGAGCGAAGGTACAGCTGCCTGGGAACCAGGAAGTCTATGGTTGTTCATCCCCCCCCTCCATTTCAACAACCAGGGGTGAGGCCAGCCCACTGTGTCCAGGGCTCAGGCACTCGGTTTTCTGTGTGTGGCAATACCCAGCAGATGACCCTCCCAGCAGGGCACACTCGTGGTAACCTGCCCTCCCTCCCTGGGCTCAGCCACTCTCCAGACCCACCCAGGAGAACGCGTCTGCAGGGAAGTGTAGAACACTCCAGTAACTCACAAATAACCCCCACAATTAACCGGCAGCCAGTAAAGCATAGTTCCCAAGGGCCAGCTGCTGCCCTCCACCCTAATCCCCAACTGCAGAAAGAGTGTGGGAAGGCAAGGGGGTGGGTACCAGCATCACAGGCCAACGCCAGCGCTCTGCTCCTAGCAACTAACCACCGGGGCTAACCTCGCAATGGATGGTGAACAGCAGGTCGAGGTACCCAGCTGGCAAGAGCCGAGCCAGGCCAGGGCTGGCACAGGGACAGCAGGAGGGGGACTGGCTGTCTTCCACAAAAACTCAAGTCCACAGGCACACCCAGCCCAAGCCACTCCTATCCCTTTTGAGTGGTCCCAGGAGCCCAGTCATGATCTGAGAACATCCATACCAGGTGTTCATGGCCCCCACCAGCACGGGGTATGTGATAGTGGCCCCCTTGGATGCTTGTGCAGGCTCTGAAGGCAGCAGGGCCACCCAGGCAAGTGTCTGGGGTAACAGAATCAGGATCAACTGTCAACAGCACTTGGGACCAAGGCTCCGTGTGCCTCCAACAGTGGGACAGGGAAGGAGCAGGCAGGAAGCAAGACACAGGCCCAGCAGAGAACGGGGAGGTGCACACAGTGCTTAGGGCAGAGGGATGTGGACAAGTTCATCCTGCCAGCCCTGTAAAGGGTCATCTTCAGGTGGATGCCCCTCGTCCTGCAAATACAGCTTGGTAAGTTCTGCCTCTGGGCCACTCCAGGCCGACTTGCCCAGCGGGGAGAAAAGCTACAGTTGCTGAGCCTTGCCCTGTGGGAGCTGGTTGCTGGGTGACAGCCCTGGGGAATTCTATTCTTGTTCTGACATACCAGGCCAGTCCACACATGGAGAACAACCTGGGCTTAGGATATTTGTAGCATTCAGTGTAAGACATGATGATGTGGCCGCATCTGAGCATTTCAGGTATATTTTTCTACTTTGTCAACTTTTGAGAATGTTATAATTTTGTTTTATGCTAAAAATACACTTGTCTTTAACCTTCTTAAAGACTTCCTCAAGATGGTCAAAGAGAGGTGAAATGATGGAAATGACTCTAATTGTGCAAAAATTCTCGGAGGAAAATTTGTGCACACTTCATGAAGTATTCTAAGTTTGAGGGATATGAATTTGGAGGAAATGTGAGGGCAAGCTCCCTAAACAAGTAAAGACTGGAAATAGGTGCAGAGCCCCCACACCACTCTCTTCCCTCCAGCCTGGGCCACTGAGGCCCCCTGAACTGCACGGCGTTTCTGTTACCATTCAGATAGTTCACCATTGTCATCAGGCAGGCTACTGTTTGTCATGCATGACAGCTAGTACCAGACCGGGGGTTGAAGACCCATCTCTAAGCTGACAGCTCGCTGGTGCACGTGTCTCTCAACACCTTCAATGCACATCTAACGGGCATCTCAAGTTCAGCAGCTCTAAGCTGGGCCAAGCTTTCCCTACACAAAGTCCAGCTCCACCCATGGCCTCCCATCCCAGCTGACCGCAACTCATCACCCAGCCGGTCATCCTTGACATCTCTCTCTGCCCCACTCCACCTCCCAGCCATCAGTAAATGGTGCAGGCTTGGACTCCAGAAGCCTCCAGACCCTGCCTCCTCTCCTCCAGCCTACCACTCGCCCTGGCCTTGCACCTCCAAGCTCTTGCGCCTCCTACCAGGGATTCCTGCTCCGACAGTAGTTGAGTCATTACACATTTGGCAAAAACCACTGAAGGTGCAACACCAAGAGTGAACTCTAATGTAAACCATGGACTTCAGTTAACAACAATCAATGGCGGCTCATCAGTGGTGACGAATGTACTACCCCAAAGTAAGATGTTAATGATGGGGAAACTGCGGGGATGGGCGGAAGGGGCATAGAATTCTCTGAACTCTCTGCTCCATTTTTCCATAAACCTAAAAGTAATGGAAAAAAATTAAGTCCATTAATTTTTTTTTTTAATATAGTAGTTGACATTCAGAGAGTTAAATGTGAGAATGGCTGCAATGAAAGAGCCAGTGGGGAAGATGGTGCTCAGGGATCCTCCCAGAATGCGGTGCAGATAGCCCCTGGAAGGAGCCCTGGAGAACAGGTCCCTCCTGACTCTGGTGAGGGCCATCAGGCTCTGGCGTGTCCCTGCCAACCCCAAGAGGAGTACAGGGAACTCGGGACAGCAAAGGAAACCATGTCAACCTTTGCCTGGGTGCTTGGCTCCCCCAGGCTGCTGCACTTCACACTTCACGGCCTGGGGGAGTACCCTTCTCTTTACTTAGCTGTTGGCACTGAATTACTTTTTTGCTGGTTTTCCCTTTTTAAAAAATGCATTTCTTTAGGAGGAGTCCCAAAGAAGCCTTTTAGAAAGGCAATTCAGCATTCTTATCAAAAATTTAAATAGACATATCCTTTTACCCAAGAACTCCATTTCCAGGAGGACTTGCATATACATAAATGATGTCTGTATGAGGATTCTCATTGCAGCAATCTTTTAAAAAACTGGAAACAACATAAGTACCCATAAATAGGAAAATGGTTGAATAAATTATGGCAGAGTCTACATGCTGGACTACTCTGAGGCATTTAAAAAAAAAGAGGCAGAGCAACATGTACTGACAGAGACAGATCTTAAAGGCCTACAGCTGAGGCGACATGGCAAGTTGGCCGCATTGTGTGCGCACAGATCACACATGTGGACACGCCAAGCCAAGTAGAGAACAAGACACACTCTCCAGCCCACGGATGGATGCAAAGGCACACCGAAAGTGCTGGAACGCCCCAGCTGCTTCCTCTGGGAGATGGGTGGGAGACAGAGGGGCGTTCACCTTTCACTTTACTAACTATGCATGTACTGGTTGAGTCTTTTACCAAAGCACACTTATTGTTCACCAGTTTCATAATCAAACCCAAAGTCTGTACCTTTGCGGATTTCCTATCCTAGGAGGGAAGAGTCAGCACTGAGGCAAAGCCACCCGTGGGGAAGCGCAGGCAGGGGCGGGAGGAAGCGACACTTCCCACAGGAGAGACGGTGGCAAGTAGAAGACCCATGTCCTCCAGGAAGGCAGCTACCGGAGCAAAGATGTGACAGGGCACAGCCAGAGAGGATGAAAACAAGAGGAGGTACTGAACAGAGGGAGGGAGGACCCGAGGGGCTGGGGACTCAGGGACCAAGGGATGTGCTGGGCCAGGACAGCAGGAGGCATGGGGACTTTTGGTATTAATTTTGGGGGAAACTAAAGAATTCTACCATTTCATAAACTGAGCAGTTCACATGCAAGTGTTTGTGTGTTTGTGTGTGTGTGGTAGGGCGGGTATTGAGTGTGTGCTGAGTGTGGTCTAAGTGTGTGGTATGGCAGGGCCTGGGACATGCAGGGGTGGCCAGATCAGCCCAGGAAGGGGTTGGGGCAGAGATGCCGAGTGGCCAGGTCCCTGCCCTACACCTTGGCTGTTCCTGCAGGCAGCCAGGACTCAACACACTAAGACTCCCGGCGGAGAGAATGAGGTGCGTCCTCTGTCTCCACCCAAAGCAGCACCCGCAAAGGGGACGAGCAGGGTCGGAGCAGCCCAGAAATCCTTTCAACAAGATTTTCTTTAACTTTTTCTGGGGTGGGGGAGGTCCAGGGTAAGCTGGAAGGAAGAGCCCTGAAGAGGGGTGCAGTGGAATGGGGTGGAAGGTGGGGAGAAGGGGAGCAGCTTGCTAAAACAGCCACCCTTGCTAAAATCCGGTGCACTGTGTAGCCCTGCCCTTCAAAGGCCCTCCAAAAGGAAACCAAGTGCACCATGGCCTGAAAACCCCACCCGTACTTCAAACTTCTGCTACAATTTCTAATCCTTCACAGATGAAATTCAAACATACAGTACTTTCATCTGTACCGGGCTACTTTTGAAAGTTGCTTTCCTTTCAAGAGTCAACCTAATACAACTGCATCCTCACATACACCAGGCTGCTTCCCAGAGGTCGGAAACCACAAAGCAGCACACGAGAGGGCCCCAGGTACGGGGACAAGGACAAGACAGGAGGAGCCTGGCCAGCAGCGGGCACTTGGGGCTTTTCATGAGGTCCCCACCTTAGCAAAGCTGCCTAGGTTGGATATGGCTCCTGAGTAAAAGCCACAGTCCTGAATGAAGCCAGGAGCCTGAGCAGTCCCCTCACAGATTCTAAAACCCCTCAGCACTGAGGCCACAGCTTCTATAGTTCAGATTTCAAAGCACAAAAGGACAGATGTTTGAATAACCCCCACTTCCTAATCCATAGCTCATTCTCAAAAATAGAAAGACTCTCCTCTGCCCTTCCTTGAAATGGCCTGGCTCTCACATGTTACAGAATAGCTGGGAGGTGGTATCTCCATGACCTAAATATGAACACTGGAAACACTTCAAGATCTTCCAAATAGCAATAAAAATTACTCGAAATAATTGAATACCAAGCCCAATGAACAGGAGTCCAAATATCCTAAGCACTTGCACTATTAGAGGGAACTGATATGAAACTAAAAATTCAAACAGATACAGCAACATAAGTAAAAATGGAATTCAAGTGAAAAAAATCACTTCATCACTATAAAAGATTTCCAAAGATGATGCTCTTGAAATCGCTTTTAAAACAATATGTTCCAACTTCCCACTAATCCAAATTACTCTAGTGACGTCTGGCTTCAGCAGTGCACTGCAAATATGCAGCCTCATTATTTTACTTGGAATGGTAAAAACGAGGAAGCATCTATTTCCATCCCTCCATCACTAAAGCTAACATGAATCTATAATCTGCACGGAAACAATTCCAATTCTGATTAGAATCAGAAACACTTCCAGATGGGCTCAGCACAGCCCACGGAGGACTGTCCATACGGCCTTGGCGTATGGGTGGGCAAAAGGATCGTCGCAGCAGCTACCTTTTGTTTTTTTAAAAGTGAAACATTTTTGAGTGGCTTAAGCAACATGCAGTTTAATTTAAAAACTCTATTAAAATGAAGAAGAAAAAAAAAAGAATCCATGCATAGCTCCAGACAGAAGAAGGGAATGTCATTAGTCCCAGAAATGTAAATGAGATTGGGGGCCACGGGGGAAATGCACTGAATTCAACTCCTTCCATGGCCCCTGAACAGCAGCGGTGGGTCTGGGCATCTTATCTCTGCCAAGCAGGCGGGCAGGCAAGTCGCTGCCACACAGTCCTGTGCAAACCACGAGTGCTGTCCCCAAAACGGGCAATGATTATCTTATTTGTTCAGGGGAAGCAAAGTGGTCTGGGGCGGGTAGCTGTGTTCTTTCCTTCCGACAGACCTAACTGCTGTTGTCTTTCTCTGGGACCCAGCCCCACTGAACAGAGTATAAAGGCAGCCGGCAGAACCCAAACTGCTCTGCTCACAGGCTCCAGCCTGCCAAAGGAAAACCTCAGTGCACCACAGTTTCCAAATCAAAAATGCAGAATCCACAGATAGAACACCTTCTGTTCAAGAAGGTATTTATATGAAGTCAAAATTAACATCACATCTACTTATGGTTCTTTTTTTCTAACATAATTAATCAATGCTTAGTACTGCAAAACCTAGCAGATGTTAAACATGTATTACCAGAAATGCTGTTTCTTATTGGAAAACCAGAAGATGTAAGTTATTCATTCAGTAACTCACCTTTCTGGAAAATAATAACACTATATGAAATTGGGACAGTCTCCCCAAAATCAAGACTTATGGCTTTGAAACTCAAAATACTTGCATTTTTAAATAATTTCACATTGAGTCCATCTAACAGAATGCAAACTATCTCAAGCAAATACACTACTGGACATAACTGATATGAAACAAAAATTTCAAAGAGATGCAGCCATATAAGAAAAATAAAAAGGGAAAAATTGCTTCATTGCTATATAGCATTTCCAAACAGGATGTTCTTGAACCCAGCCATGGTTCTGATATCTAAGGAAGCAAATTGCTGTGGTACAACAGGACAGGTGTCAAAAGGGAACGGTAGGAGCTCTATCCGAGCTAACCCAGATGCTAGGACGCAAAGGCTTCAAGCACACTCCAGGGTGTCCTGGATTGAAAACTCCTTCACCAGCCCCTCCAAGGGTGGGAAATGCCCAAATCCCCATTCCTTTAACACAAGACACTGAAGGTTGCTGCAGATGCTAGTCCTATCTGGCCAGGACAGCACTCTAATTTATTGTTCATCATAAAGATTCTGGCAGGAATTACTGTGCCAGATACCATCATTCCCGCCAATCACTGAGCACTTCCCATTTCCTGCCTGGTGCTGTTGGACACCTCAGCCGTGGCCTGCCATTGCTGTCCTACCCACCTGAGGACAGAAAGCTCCAGCTCGGCCTTACCAGGAGAACTGACCAGTGTGTCTGACAGATGGTCAGTCCTTTGCTGTGCACAGCCCTAAAGAAATGGGACAGTTCTTTGACTCAGACTAAACTAATCAAATGCCGAAAGGGCCTCACATTCCCCTATCTGGACTTCCCCACTCCACTGGCAATCCTTTTCATCATTTCTGACTTTAATTCTTCTGGTGGCTATATGCCACCTCTTTAAATAATTTTTTAACTATTTCTAGGTGTGACAACTTCAGATAATATTTACTGACTTCCTAGTAGGAGAGGTGAGCTTTGCAGGCTCTGGTGCAGCTGAGCACGGTCGCATAGCCGCTGCAGTCGCACTGAGGGGCTTTTCCATTCTTACCGAGAGCACCGGGGGAAGACAGATCCTCCCAGGAGCTCCCACCCAACTCTGGGAACAGAGAAGTGTCCTTTGGAAGCCCTGTGACCATACAGCCCTCAGGATGGACATAGGCTTTTTTTCCCACAGAAAATGCTTTTTTTCTTTAACATTAAAGTCTAGGACGCGCTGGCACTAACTTGGCATGTCACAGCTGCCCTTTGAGGGCAGGAACTGGCTCCCACTCCCGTTTGCATCCTCTGCCCTCAGCACCAGGCTTGCCCGCTGGACCCAGGAGCAAGCAGGGACAGCCTCAGCCTGGCCCCCATCGCAGAGGATGAGCAGAGCGCAGGAGCAGCCAAGATTCAGTCCTCACCTGCTTCTCTGGTTCTTTCCATGACCTGTGACGTCTGACGACGGAAGGATACACAAAATGTGGTCTATACTTACAGTGGAATATTATTTAGCCTTAAAAAGGAAGGAGATTCTGGGGCACACTACAACATGAATGGACCTTGAGGACATTACACTCAAGTGAAATAAACCAGACACTAGAAGACAAGTCCTGTGTGAATCCACTTCCATGAGGAAGCTAAAATACACAAATTCACAGAGACAGAAAGTAGAATGGTGGGTGCCAGGGGCTGGGGTTGGGCAATGAGGAATTAGTGTTTAATGGGTATCGAGTTTCAGTTTTGCAAGATAAAGAAAGCTCTGGAGATGGCTGGCGGTGATGGTCACACAACGATGTGAATGTCCTTAGTGCACAGAACCGCGTACTTTCAAATGGTTCAGGTGGTAAATTTCATGGTACGTGTATTTTACTCCAATTTCTAAAACTAGGAAAATAAAGATATCCTTGATGTTGGGAGACAGAAGAGCAGTGTGTTAGCCACGGCATCAGCTGGTTCTCCCAGTTTCCTCCACTGATGGAGTAGCCACGAGCCTGGGCTATCCCAAAGAGAAGCCTCTGTCTAAAAAACAACAAGAACCTCAGTGGACTGGCTCTGGTGGGAAGCCATGGGAGCGTGACTTACTCTATGGGAGGCCGAGGAGGCAGGAGTCAGAAAAGATAGCCCACGCCTGCTCTGAACCGTGTGGCGCACACAGAACCTTATCATGACCGGGAGGGCCGCCCATCCCAAAGCGTGAGCAGCCCAGGCACCAGGCTGGCGGCTCAGGAGAATCCCGAGGTCCCACCAGGTTATGGGCATAGGCCCACACTCACAGGGACACCCTAGAGAGACTGCAGGTATAATCTACAAACACATAAGAGGCTATTTTCACCAATGGTAAGTTGGATTGTTTTAATAACATTAAGGATTTTAGGCTGACTTTAGAAATGAACGGGCTCCCCTCTGCATATGTCAAGAATCCCAGTTTCTTCCTGACACTTGGGCGGGCCCTTCCAGGTTTGATTCAAGCAGAAAACACACTATCGGCAGCCACCCCTCTGGGGAAAGACAGAGTTTATGGCCGAAAGCGCCACCAGAGCTCTCCCAGGTTTAAGCATCACAGAGCGGCTCCTTCATTCCAGGAACATTTTATGAGCCCACCTCGGGGAGAGGCCGTGAGAGGTCGTATCAGTGATGGGACATGAGTTCTACCCTTCCCAAGCCTCAATCCCAACACTCCGATGTCTATGAAAACGAATCATTTCGGCACAGAGACACAGCGAGGACCATCCTGCCGGGTGCTCCCACCTGACTCCTCATCCCCCACCAACATCTCCAGCCAGCACGGCAGCCTCTGGACAGCTGCCTGGCCTTGCTCCTGCTGAAAGCTAACAGCAAAACAACTCTGCCCTGAATACGAAACATCTCTGGACAAAATACCGCAGAATAAAAGTCACATGGGCCCTTGAGGTTGGACTCGGGGGGGCCTCCATTTGCCCCCACTTCCTGGGCTGTGGCTGGCCTGCCTGACAGTCGTCCTGGGAGATGACCCGGAATCCACCCAGGTCACCTTGGGGGCAGGACTGTGAGGCCGGCTTCAGCTGCGCATTTTCCATTAACTGAGAGCAAAATGGGCTACTGTGAGAAGAGTCACACGAAGGTAGTTAAAAGCTGTCACAGCCCACTCATTCGAAATAAAACCCATCCCATTACACGGTAATTGCAGCCCATTTCCCACATTCCGCGCTGCGTAAGGCCGACTGTCGGATGATGAGGACTTAAAATTGAAAATCAAAGAGCCGTTCCTCAGTGGTACCCAGGAAATGAGGCACACCACGGACAGACATGGAGCCACCCACACAAACAGCTGCCCCAGACCCAACACCAAGAACGCTAAAAGTTACCTTACCAATTGCTCACTTCCAAGCAATACAGAATTATGTAAGTAAGTCCTCAGTAAGGCTCACTCGTGGAGTCACCGGACTTTAACAAAGCCACCTACCCGTCTCAGGGGTGCCTGACTCAGATAATGGAAGACCCACCAACTGGCTGGTGTCAGACATCACACACCCCCTTCTCCCACCCAGGGCGGGGGCCCATCAGGAAAGTTGGGTCTCCCTGGAAAACACCCAACAACATGCAGAACCACAGAGAACCACAAGGGAGTCCATGTTCTGGACAAATGCACCCAGGGGACAGTTAAGGATTTCAGAGCTGGTGGCAGCTCGGAGCTCCCAGATCCTCAGCCTACAGACAGGGGCAAGAGGCCACTGGGCCGGTGATGGCTCACAGCCCCAAAGGCAGTCAGCTCAACTGGGGCAGGGGACCTGGCCTCTCCTATCTGTCCAGTGAAGAAGGGAAAGTGATCTCTGTGACATCACTTCCCCTTCTTCTTGTAGCAGCATTCTAGCTACATGGAATGAACCTTAGGGCATTAAAAAAAAATTTTATACTTAATTTGAAAATAGGCAGCTCTGAGTAGCACATTAAGAGATTGCCAAATTAATCCAGTACACACTTCTTTAATCCTGTACTGAATTTTCTCTTTATGGCCAATTTCCAAATCAAATATATTGACTCATAAAAATACCTTCTTGGGGCCAGGGACAGTGGCTCACACCTCTAATCCCAGCACTTTGGAAGGCCGAGACAGGAGGATCACTTGAGGCCAGGGTCGAGACCAGCCTGAACAACATAGTGAGACCTCATTTCTACAAAAAATAAAAAAATTAGCCGAGTGTGGTGACATACAACTCTAGTGCTAGCTACTTGGGAGGCTGAGGTGGGGGGATTGCTTGAGCCTAAGAGTTTGAGGTTACAGTGAGCTATGACCATGCCACTGCACTACAGACCAGGTGAAAGAGCAAGACCCTGTCTCTAAAAATAGAGGGAGGAAAAAAACCTTCTTGGAGGCATGTAATTGATTTCCTGCTGGGAGGCCCTGCCACTTAATGGTTAAGCTTACAGGCCTTGGAGTCAGAAGGGGATTCACATCTCCCCTCTGCCATGCCTAGCACTTGGACTTGCCATCTTTATCTATCTTTCTTTCTCTCTCTCTCTGCCCCCCCCCCCCCCCGGTGTGGGGGACTGGTGCCGGCCGCCCCCACACCCCCAGCCCCCCCGGGGCCGCGCGGGGCCGGGCCCGCCGCCCCCCCGCTCCCCCCCCGGCGGGGGGGGGGCCGCGAGAGAGAGAGAACGAAAGATAGAGACAGATGGCAAGTCCAAGTGCTAGGCATGGCAGAGGGGAGATGTGAATCCCCTTCTGACT